>JAGJTL010000025.1:1551278-1577969 GCA_022063505.1 Calosoma granatense
ATAGTCCTGTAGTAATTTTTCTAACAGCACCGACGCACCAGTAAATTGGAATGACCCGGGCCCGGTGCAGAATTTAATAAGTTCACAGGACATTTATTCGAGGATTATTTAGTATTTCCTTAAATTATTTTTAGTATGCACGTTTTATGGGTTGCAATTTTCGCCTCGGCACAAGATTTACGGCCCACAATAAAACGAGTTTAAGTAATGAGTTGGGAGCAGCAGATGGGAGATTAATGTTTGCTGGATTTTATGGCTATTTGTCAAAGGTGTTCTTCGGTTCGAGGGTGTAAATTATGGGTTACAACATGTGCTTATTAGTTAAAACTATCTATTATTGATTATCCGTACTACGTATATTATCTACGAAAATAACTTAACAGAAATAGTTGTAAATTCTTTGGTAATAAAAATATCTATGGTTTTAGATTCTTTAACGACAGATCTGTAATGAACTTCTCATATGAATAAACACCACACGTCCGTTAAGATTTACAATTTCCTGCAATTCTCCGCAATTTGCCATAAAGCCATGTGCATGCATAAAACACCATTTGCACTATATAACTTCTCAGTTGAATCAACGTTGCGGCGTACTTACAAATAATTGACTGTAAAGAAACGTTCACCAGACGACCGATGCAGTACTTAAACTTTTTGCCCTATCGTCGGACTTGATCGCCCGGCTACCGGTCGGGGAGGTAGCGCAGACGTTTAATGAAATTTTCCCCGAGCTAAGTAATAGTGAAGATGGAAATTGGCAGCGAAATCAATGCATTTCATGCGAGTGCATTGCAGACAGACATGGAAAGATGTAATTTCCTTATTTGGCACACAATGAACTCGGATTTATATATTTATTGTTTTTTTTTATTATTTAGTAATATAAGTTTCAGGTAGAATTCACTAATGGGACTAAATGGATATTAAGTGAAGAAACTCTGATTGGGATGGTAGATGGAAGAATAAAACCAGATGCTATGTCAGCTTGAAGATATACGTTGTATGCTTGTGTTGTATTGTTAACATTACATGTACTTCGCTACATTGAGTTATGATTGCGCTGTTTTACCCGACGCTAGCTGTAAATAATCCGCAACTAGATGTTTGCTTTTTCTAATTAGTTAACATTTAATTAAAACGTAGAGCATAGCCGTGCCCGTGATGAGGCGGCGATGTTGTGGAGGAGGATGAGGTGAAACGTCGTGATCCTAAATCACCGGCTGTATCTCCTGCGGGTGTGCGTTGCGACGCCACCAACACACTGGTGCTCGTTCGCGTCTGCCAGATCCCACGGGTCCCCGGAATTAACAAAACCAAAACACGTCCGCTCCCAGAGCGTTCGTTCGCGCGCGCTCTTCCTATGAATTGAGATTACACCGGTACTAAATTATGTGGGCATTATTTGTGCGAGACTCGATGCAGATTTCAGTAAGAAGCTTCTCTATGTAAGCGTGTATTTATATATGTGTGTGTGTACGAAGGGTTTTCATAGTATCCGTATTTAATGGTGCATGTATATTTGAATGAGGTAGATGTGTGCACGTATTCGGGTAAAAGGTATATGTATGGATAAAACTGGCAGAATTATTTGTTAGAGAAAGGATTCTGTTTGAATATGAAAATGTATGTGTGGATCTGTGTGTGTATTTGTAAATCTATATGTATATGTGTATGGTTGATCCCATTATATTTTCCAAGCATGCGATGATGCCACGCTCATACTTTTCATTTTCTCTAACCCTTTACTAGGGATAGAGTTATGGTTGCTCGGTTCATTATACATACACGTGTATCGTGGGCCTACTATTTTGGTATTAGATGTGAAATGTAATTAGTCTGAATTTAATTTCACGAATGACCCTGTTCCATTGGAATTAGTAGACCGGCTCTAAGGTCCTTTTACATCTAAAACCTTCATTACATCAGATTCTGCATACTTAAAGTGATATACTCTGTTATTAGTGGATTATGGATTTGTAACAAACATATGATGTGATGTTAAAGGAAAATGACAATAAAACAAATTCTAGTGTTTACAAAAAAATTCTTTGTCGATGCTTGTGTGTGAATGCAAATCTGCATTCTGTCCATATCGCTAAATGAAGTACGTTATTTAATCTCGTCACTTGTAATTACAAACAAGCATATATGAAATATTATTCTCGCAGTGTTATCTGAAATTTTCATCCGCAGTACGTTATGACATCGTTATCTGAGACTTGTCATGTTTGTACATGCATGTATGTATTATCATCATGTTATGCAAATATTCCCAGTCCACACATCCATGTGCTATATGTGTTTGTGTGTATATGTATACGACTATACCATTTCCAACTGTATACATGTATGTATATATGAATTGTGGTCAGTCGTTGACAAGTGTGTAAACCAGTTATTAAAACACTTCGTTTGATAATCGAATTAAAATTCAGCGGTACACCGAAATATACAACTGCCAAGCTTCATGGGTCCATGTTCCAGTAACAAACGCCAACAACGAGTAATAATAGCCTAGCACTCCCGGCTGCCCAATAAAAGAGCAGCCCACATATTTATTACACGCAATTTCGATTGTGAAATACACACACACACACATACACCATGTACATCGCGACCATCGTGTAATCGTCTTGCATCGGTACACTTCGTATTCTTCTCCCCTATTCTCTTGTCAGTTCGTAGCCATCACCAACCCCTCAACACGCGCTGGTAGAAACGTTTGAAATATGGGTCAGTAGGGAACAAGAATTGTCGATATACGGGTTTGATTTTTCGCTTCTATTGGACTGACGCGATTCTGATATTTGGTGTTAATGAAGGCTGATGATTTGTGTGAAATTACATGTAATATGAAATAAAATACAACGGGGCCGATTTCATCCTTCGAACGAAATAGTACATTTCTATCCAGAGATCTATATTGAAATGTTATTTTTTTCAAACAATTCCGCCCTGTGAAGAATACTCCATTCTTCAGTAAAATGCCAGAGTTTTTTTTAATGGATCTGCTTTCTCTTTCAGGCCGGTGTTCGCTTATATGAAGTGTTGTTCGGTTGGCAGCACTGCCGCTGATCTCAATCTACCTACTACCTATCAACGAGCAACAATAGAAGCGTCGAGTCGACTCGACTCGCGCGCTCGTGCGCCATGTTATATGTAGATGGAGATATATCATTGCGTTATTGGAAAAAATAAAGATAACAGCCAGCCTTCGTAGTAGCGGCAGTAGCAATAAGCCATAACTATTACTCACTGGGAACTTTTCACATAAACAGTGTAAAAAATCTTGACAACCAGTTATCTGCAAACGTTTCCCTGATGATATGTGATGCTATTCGATCTTACACTGTTAGTCTTAAGACAAGTTTCTACGCTGAAGTTCAACACTTACATTCAGGAATCAAAACTCGACAATACTGAAGTGAAACTACACGTTGCCTACTTGTCCTCACAGGAAATGGTTGATTATACATTCTGAATTCATTGAATTAAAAGAAAGCAGGAACTATTTAGAAACTAGGACAACGACTGGATATAAGGTCGGTCAATATTGTCCAGACCAATGTACGGCGGCCAGCCGAGCTGGATTTATTTCCAGGAACAAAGTAAATCAAACTGTCCTGGAGAATGAGACGCACTTCGTCTTGCAAAAATAATAGAATTACGGGAGCCAGTAGCGATACGCACGGTCTTCGTCCAGAGAGTATCTTATTACGGAAACTTTACCAAAAATTACCCGAGTTAGGGCAGTTAGAAGTTATTAAAGATCGCTTGGTGTCGTGTTTTAACCTACTACCACACTGCCTCCGCCACACTCCAGTTCTCTACGCTAACGTCACGGGATACAAATAATTTAAGGTTTATCTTCTTCGGCGAGATAAACTTCGTGAGGCTAAAACGCACTTTAATTAATTCCCAGCCAACTAACTTGAAAACGACGCTCGTCGTCATCGTTGTTGTTGTTGGTGTTGTTGTGTGTACAATTGTACAAAATTGCGTTTTTCTTGCTAGTGATGTGCCGTTGGCACTACTGGTTACATGGGGATTAATGTTGGCCCAATTCTTTCAAAACTTTTCAAACCGGATTATTTATCTGTAAAGTAAGATTGAGACGTTTTTCAACAACTAAATGAAAACAATCATTATCTTAACCATTAGTTTGCTGGCACTTGGCTCATCTGTCTCGGCTAATATCTAAACACTACAGACAGTTAATACCTCTACCGCAAACTGTCATTATGTCAGTTGTGTACACAGAGCGCACAATGCTCTGTAGGTTAGCCTATAGAAAGACAGACGAGAATGGACCTTAGAATTTCAATCAGACGGTGTATGTGTGTGCGCGAGCGCGCGCGCGTTAATCAAAAGTTTAAATCCCTTCTTGTTTGCTAATTACATTTTCAGTAACGTGCAGCAATCCGGTTCGCGTTTGCGGTCGGCTCTCACTGAAAAGCCAAAGTCCGCAATCACTTGGCGTAAACAAAGAACAAGTGCGAGCCGCTACGTGTAAATTATCCCTAAATTAAGTTACGTCTCATTCTCTGTCTCACTCTGACCTGTGACGACATAGCGACGACAGAGGGTTCGCGGAGCCTGTCTGTAAAATGTCACGAACTTTTAAATCAGCCACAGGCGACAACAACCGACCGGTGTAGTATAACAACACACCGTACGTTGAGCGTGGTGCGCTGCTGTAGCCGGCGTTGATGGACTCTTGAGAATGACCGAGTCAACTAACTGTCTGTCAGGCCAACTGTTGTCTTAACTAACTACCAACAATCTTGGACCAAATTAATTGGGATAATTTTCTTACAAATATATTTAAACAGGTCCATTGTTTTATAAACTGATATGATGACCGAATTAAAGTGCATTCGGGTACCTGTTGCAGCCAGTTTTTGAAGGACAAATGGTATCTATCCGGTATCCGGATTAACTTGAGGCGCAGGGGATGAAAACAGATCCCGACCCATTCGGCCTTCGTACAATCGTGCGGTGACAACGTGCAGAATACTAGAACGCTATTATCAATTATGCAAAGTTGCCGTACACCGAAATATCGACGTATCCGATATTCCAGTCTTATCACGTGTAGAGGAATTGTCTTTCTCTGTCTACATTTGTATCTCCACCCCTTTCTCTCTCACTGTGTGTCGCTGTCTCTGTCTTCATTCGTACCGGAAAATGTTTTTAATAACACATGTGAGGGTTTAAAGTTCTTCGTATACGCGCGTTCTGCATATTTAGGGCGGCATTACTGAAATATTATCTCCACTAGCGTACCTCGTTGGCTGCGTTTGTATGATATTTCGGTTTTGTGAATTTATGTTCGCTAATCTTGTCACATTCATCGGCTACCATATAGCCCCATCCTATAGAACCAGTTCATCCGTACAAACCACACGGAATGTGTATATATATATATACCCGTGCACGTGCAAAAATGAATGGACTACGGTGAATTTAAATGGTTGGCTCTCACTCTGTCTCGTTCTAGATTATAGGATGTATCATATCTTCTTGCTTGCTCTGGTCCAACTAATCGTGCATTCGACGTATATGTAGTGGATGTTAATAATTCAGAGTAAATTCAGGTACATTACGAAATGCACGAGTTTATTCCTGGTTATAAAGAAAGCTAATCACTTAACTAGCATTGCTAGAGAGAAGAGATGTTTTAGAAATATCATTCCATGTACTGTATAATTAATTAAAAATAAATAAGTTTTCTTGGGGAATTAGTTTTCTGGACTCTGCAGTCATGCAAATGAACTTTCGACATTTCATTCTTGACAGCCAGAGATTTATGGAGAAAATTTCACGGGTCAGTAATAAAATCACTTTAATTAGAACAGTTTCAGGCGACACAGCGTTATGTCGGGTTTTCTGTGCCTGCATTGGCGTAGATGTGAATTATTACATATGCATTGTGGCACTTTGGGGACACGCAATGGAGGAAAAAGTGAAGAGAATAAAACAAAACAATATGAAAGTGAAAACGTGAAATGGAATATAGATCATAATAGTACTGGACTATATTGGTCAATCATATATACATATTAACAAATCTCTAGTCGCTTCATAAACTAAAAATAATATTCTGAAATTTAGTATAATAACTGAAAATTTTTTGTAGGTACGAAATGTAAAATCTGAGACCTTAAAGAATTTTTCCCAAAACTCCAAAGAATAATCTAATACATATGCAAACTCGGGCCTGTATTACTAAACAGAACTGCTCAATATCAGTGGTGAAATCTTGGAATCTTTATACGATTTGGCCATTCTCTTTTCTCTTTCTCTCTCTGTGTGTTTCACTCTCTCCCTGTCGTCTCTTTTGTGCTGTGGTGTAAGGTTTTCTCCTGTAGAGTTTGGAATGAGCAGGGTTTAACTGGGAACGGTTAGCCGCGTTCACACGTGTTCGATTGAATGGGACACGCGACCCCAGAACTCCGACTGGTTTAATCTCGACACTACTTTATCATGCTGTCTGGACGACTCGCCCGACCGTCCGACCTACACGACGATATACGATCAAGGAGCCACTACCACCACCAACACCGCCGCCGCCGGCCTACAATACAAGAGTGCAAACACAGATCCGATTATATATATACAGAAAGACATACATACATACAATAAACCATTATAGAAAACAACACTTAATGCATATTTTGGTGGAAGCGCATTATTTTTGGAAGACAATTGTTATGGAACACCTTTGTCGGAAGACAATTTTTATGGTACATCTTTGTTGAAACATATTTTGGTGTAAGCACCATTTTGGTGGAGGCGTACTTTTGGTGGAGGCACTTTAATGCGAGTGCATTTTGGAGCAAGTGTTTTTTGGCACAGGCGTATTCTGATAGCGGCGCATTTTGGTGGAAGCGAACGTTGGTGGAAGCGTATTAGTAGAAACATGCTTTTAGTGAAATGTACTTTGACGAAAAAGATTAAACTATTAATACTAAACACATGAAACTATAAAATGAGAACATTTTTAGTTTAGCTGTTTCATATTTTGCCATAAAATAAACTATGTGAATTTTAAGTCCTGTACAACTTTGACCTGAAACATTACTGCATCTCCCTAGCACTCTAACCTTATCTATTCAGTTCATTTCCCGTCAGCGGCTATCTACATATTCTTAACTAGGTAACCGTTGATTACATCATTCCGCTAATGAATACATTCCATGCTTGCAGTTCTTAGACTCTGACGTTTTGCTAATCACAATAAAAAACGGTCATATCATCAACTTATCATCCTGCTGTATGTCTGTACACGAAAAGCATGGAGTTGCCTGTACATGTATGTATGTGTGTATGCAGGTATTAACATATATTCATGTTATCGCGCTCTACATGTAGCAGGAAAAATGCTGCAACAGCAGCAAGTCTTGGATTTTCATTAACCGAAAATGGAAAAAATATAAGTGAGCACTTTCGAAGCAACGAACTAGTTAGAATGAAAAAGTTGTGTGTGAAAAGTTAATGCATGTATACTGTATATGTATATGTATAGTTAAAGGACAAAAATTAAATAGTAACAGATTTAGGCTGGGTTTCTAGGATGAGGTTTCACTTAAAACTGAAATAAAATCGAAGAATATCGAAATGAAACTACATTACTTATCTATCTCTATAATATTAATGCTACAATGGGGACAGATTCGATATGATTTATTTTGATTCGAGAGTCAAGTAGCACCCAGCAAACCTCACTAGTTTATTAAAAATTTCATGACAAATAAACAGTGATGACAAAAATAAATTACAAAACATGTCATACGCTATTTGAAAAATCATTCACAGTCGATATAATCACAATATACCATCTGCTATTATAATAAATTGATAAATAATGTTCAACAATAGAATTTAGTCACGAACAATACATTTTAATATTTGGTACATATAATATGTATATTTCATACATCCATTGTCTATAAACAACAACGGTCAATAAATAAAAAAAAATAATTAATCTGAAAAAAATTCATCACACTGACGCGCACGTGTGCGTTTATTTTGAAAACGACGGGTATATCGGAATTATTTCGTCGCAACAAAAATTGAAAATATAGACATATTTCATCGCACCGGGGGCACCCATTCATCGCACAGATAAAAACAATATCAGTATATAAATATCAACTGTTGTTACACACACATAACATACATACAGTCATATTTCACAAATCCACAAATGAAAAATCAAAAATACACAAACGTGTATTAAAAAGCTAGAAATATTCCAAACTGCGCTTGTGTATGTATGTATATAGGTTGCAGTTTTACGTACAATCAGTATCTGTATATCGGTTGTTCATTTTCACAATCGCTTCAATAGTAAAAAAAGCTTATCAAACCATTTTAAAATCCTGACAGGTATTTAATATCGAGTTGGTATGGTCATATGATAATTCCCATCCAGAAATCTAGTGAGATTTTCTCTTTATGAAGAAGACACTTGGTACTACTGTTTTAACAAATTTGTTCGTTTTATTACTACTGGTTTGTTAAACCGGCTACTCTGGGGATTCTACTGCTAACAAAACGCATATCAAAATCAAATAGAGATTGTGTCCAGATTACTGAAATATTCCGTACAGTTTTGTACGAACTGTTTCCCTCTGTATGTACGTGTGTGTGTATGTGGGTCGCTTTTCAGAGAGAGCATGTACTAGTTTATATTCAAATAGCCAACCAATCATAATGCCGGGCTAGGTAAAGCACAGTCGATTTAAACAACTAGAATCCCAGCTCTTCAAGTCCACTTGAAATCTCAACGGCGAGCGGTATGCGTGAACGGAATAAATGTATAAGCGAATCCCCGTACTTACCTCTATACTGATAAGCTCCCTGTACATACGAACAACATTTCATACCCTACTTCCTCCATCTCCCTCAGGGAATAGAGAATGATTTAGATTATTAGCAAGCATACTAAACATAGTGTATACACAGAGTTTTTAAATCGCTGTAATCTGAATTCAAAACTCACATTTGTAAACGTCATTGTATAGTTTGGCGTTACATTGCGAAAAAGTTTGTATATGGAATTGTTGGTGTTTTGAACAAAACATAAATGGTAACAAAGTTGTTTATTGAAATATTCTGTTCGTAGATTTACTGTTAAATATACTGAATTCCGGTACTAAACTTTCTCTAAGATAAAATAGCCGCTAATCTCCACTATTCTGTCTGAAAATAACAGTGTACATCCGCGATAAGATAAAAAAAACCCTTCAAATCACAATTTTCCCTCCGTTGTTTTAGATTTTACATGTAGAATTCACTGTGTGTCATATATGAATTGTAAAAGAGTAAACATTCTCTTAACAGATGTAAATTTGTTTTTAAACAAATATGATTTTGCATTTCAGTTGAAATAATGAACAGACTGTGGACAATGTCTGTCCTTCAGGACTGAAATGAGATATGTGCGAGGACAATACGCGAGGAATGAAAAGGGTTAGCATGTGGTGATACCTACACACGAGAGGAAACTGTTGTGGAATTTGAAACCTAATTACAAAGGAATGTAACTGATGAAATATTCAAACCGCATGAATACGTTATTATATTCGAGTGTCAAAACTTGAAGAATCCAAATGTAGCACGAATAATCTGTATATGTATGTAGGTCTTTCCTAGTTACCTCTGTGTGATTATATATCACTGACCAATGCATGCATTCAGCACCTCTAGTGGTTCTTCGATTTACGTACCTACAGCTGTAGATTGTAAATTCTTATGTATGTATATATGTATCCTGTAGGTATATAGGTAGGTGTACCTCTAGGTGTATATGTGTAAAAGGTTAAAGTCGTTCTTACTTCCGTCAGAGAAATGACTCAAGTAGAAAGTGGCCGCGAAGTTTTACTACCGACTTCTTAACATTGTTGCCCGTCGAGCGCAAAGTTAAAACATTGTTTATTTTACAGAAACTCTAGTTCACCTCATCAACCATGTATGTACTGGTTCGTGTAGCAACGACTTACGGATAATGTCACAACGTTGGCTGGATACAAAAGTATCATATGCAGTGCAAGCATAAATTCGATTCGACCGGAATATATGAAACTGGTGTAGTTGTTTATTTATTCCTAGGTCTCTCTCTCTCTCTGGGTACTGGGTGATATTTTGATACTAGAATGAAACTTGATCCAGATGAAAATTTACATAGAGATGTCCAACTGACGAAGATATTATTGATGGAAGTGTTTTCGATTGAGAAGATTGTTGATGAAATTGCATTTTTGTGTAGATGCTTGTTAGAAGATGCAAAGTGTCATCGAGTGCTGTTTGGGGAAGGAATCTTATGTAGATTAAAATATGTTCTACAGAAATCACGCAATAGCTTTGTTCTCCATTATTAACTTCGAATTAGCTTACATGTGCGAGGAGTAAACCTACGTAAGTCATTTGTTTGAACTAGCTGCAAACAATAGAATAAGTACTAATCGATTTAGGTATTGTTAAGTAGTCAAACAGCTAATATACATACATACATCTACATATAGTAGGTGTAGTTTGCATGGCTACACACACACATATTCATTATGTGCTATGTTATATATTGTCTTTCACATGCACAATATAGTGTACACAATATACGAGTACGCGTTCATGCTCTAACGAGGAAAGAAGCTTACAATATTGAATCCCAGACAAATTAGTGAATTAGTTGAACGTAATCCTGTGAACAGTGTTTATAGCAAACAGTCATTAATATAGAATTAAAATAGCGAGCGAGCGAGCGCACACGCTGTTACGAGTCAACGGTGGTAAATTACAGAAATCAATGTGTACGCCCACAGAGAAACGAGCGTACGAGTACAGTGCTTGTACAGCGATGAAAAATAACAGAACCGTAATACCGGTAATATGTTGTAAGCAAGCTAACATAATTTTTCTACCCTGTTCCAGACGGAATAAGTAAATACTTTAAGCGTTATGATGTACATTTAATATCACATTGACAACGAGAATAATTCCAATTTAAGACCCAGCTAAGCCTAGCAATGCATCTCCCACAACCTCAACGAATGCTCGTTGAAAACGCGCAAATTTTTCCCCATTTTATCGATTCACCGCTAGCTACTGCTGTTACTTTGTAAATATTTAAATTTGCCAAATTTAACCAATTAACCGTACTTCATCTTATTAAAATCAGGCGCGCGTGGCCAACAATTTCAATCCCTTGAGTCGGTCCGTCCCTGGAGAGCACAAGTGGAGACGCAGGAGAAGCGTTAAGGGTTCTCCAGCAGCTTTGGAAAACGAACGGATTTGCAATAAATTCGCTTCCATTTTAACATAATCTGTTGAAAATTCCTTCAAGTGAAAGTTTGCATCGTTCGGTGACACTCGAGAGGCGTGACACCAGCGACGTAGAAAGGTGCAGTGGGGGTGGTGGGTTGGTAACTTGACGTTGCACTAAATTAACATTAATTACTTTGCCTGTAAAGTTTGGACTGTATGCGCCCGGACTCTGTGCACCTCTGTGCACCTTAGGCAATGTAACAAGTCACTTTGAACGATACCTTCATCACCCCTGGAAGAAGATGTACACAAGGGTTGACACAATCCAACATTCCCTCTCTCTCTCCCTCTCTGTCTCGTACATACATACATACATACATTCTCTTCCATTCTCTCTTCCACATCCGTGTACCGTGCGAAGGGTACATACCAAATAAGAAAGTTTTTCTCAGCGCGACCGAAACAGTATAAGATTGATCGCGATTTTTCGCTCGACTGCACGAAAACTTTGTACCGCTCTTTGCATACTTGTTGACACGTTATGTTTATAACTTTCAAAGTTGTACATTTTTCTTGTAAGAACTCGTGGAATAACACTGCAAGTGGAAAATACCGAATTGACTTGGATAGTGTAATCGAATGAAAGGAGATTTTTTTTTTAAATCTTTACATTTCGTCTTAACTCTAAAGGGTTCTAAATAGAGATGCGAGTAGAATTATAATATTTTATAAAGAAAAAATCCAAATGAGTATTGAAATAATGACAAGATTCCATTCTGTTTTGACTTGCAGATGTATATTGTTTATCACACTATTGAGGATTAGTGAGGTGAAAATAAGAAATTCTACCGTATAGACAGTTTGAGGGGGAACGCCCCAGTTCATAGCATATTTAAATATTCCTCTGACGATGACAGTAATGGTAGCGATGTGGACGTGATCTGTCAGTACGTTGTATGAATGAGTTGAACCATTCAACCAGTTAGGAGAGAGACCGAACGTTTTATACTTTGGGCGACATTCAGAAGAACGGCAGCACTAACTCTCCGCGCTGTTATCGAACTTGGAACTTTAAACTTTAAATTGCTAAATTATGTTCAAAGATTTGTGCAGAATTTCAAATTTCTTCCCCAAGTTTTGCCCGATTGTATTTTACGTACACTACCATTGCATCCGCCATCTTCTCCGTGTGCAGAAATGGAACAAAAAGACAAGTATCCAGGGAGTTCTAGATATTACAATCATAACTACGAGAACAGAAAAAAAAAAACACAAAATATCCGTGTTTCGATATTGACATATAAGTAGGAAAGTTTTACGGAATATTCGTAAGAAATGTGTCAATTTTTATCATAGCATTGAAGATAATATTAGGTTTTCTGGTGGTAGTTTTAATTGTGGTTCATATTCATTTCTCTAATTCTTACTTCATTCATTTTCTTGTTTGCTTTATTTAACTTCATCGTGATATTATCCACGGCTCTCTCGAGACAATGCAAACACGTTCTTTCTCGCTCGTCCGTCCGTTGTTTATTTAACGTTGTATAATACCTGCAATTACATTCCAATCTATCTGGGAATAATTTCATCTATCGCCAAACAATTAACTACGTACACATACACCACGAGTCAAGTTAAGCAGTACTCGAAGTCATAATCCTCTGCCTCGGTTGTTATTTCTAATGGCTCTTCAGACAAAACATACACTTTAAAAATAAATTCTCCACCTCTCGCTATATGCCACCGAAGTTTCATAAGATAAAATAAATATTCCCAGGGACTTTTCAATGTGATACAGCAGTATTCTCTGTATTATTTTCTAAATAATTGCTAGTTTTTTTTTCAGAAAAACTTTTTCGGTACGAAATGAGATTGCACTATCGTTAATAGAGAGTCGATGAATGAAAGCTGGCAAAAAAAAAGAATACAAGATCTGGCAGTGTTGTGTAATCTAAATGCTAGATTAAAATGTGAATTGAAGCCGACCTGTATTATGCTGTACTCGGAGTCTGACTGTGTCAAAGGATATTGCAAGACGTGCGACCAGGCCAGGACTGAGGGATATTTTTCTATTGAGGTATATTCGTCGACCTTTCCAGTTTCCTATGGAAGTGGAAGTATTTTAGTGGAGGTTCGGTACTGTACCATCCAACCAGCTCCGACGTTCATTCCACGAGGCTAATCGTTTGGCTTGGCTCCTACAGAACACACTTATTGTTTCTCTACAATGCGCACTAATGTTTTTCCTTATGGTTATAGGATTCTTTGCGCTCTGCTACTCGTGTCGTGTTTTTAAATTAAAAAGGCGCCTTGTACTCTTCCGCATCTATTTTTAGTCTGTTCTAGCCAGCGGTGTAAGTACATGCATAACCATATATACATACACACTCTCTCCCTGTGTGTGTATATAATTAAACTCATTATTTTTCTACATTTAACTTATGAAAATATACACACAACAGACTGAACTGGTTTGCTTAGAAAGTAGGTAATTAATTTTCAAGTCTCCGTCTAAATATCATAATTAATGCGGTCTAGGGCATTTTTTTTTCATTTGTAGTGTGTAGCAGGCTTAATAACTAATTGGCTCTTACTTATACGGGTTTAAGTTCTACAGCTGACTTTATCAAATATCAGCTACGCTATTAGCGTTACAAAATTGTGTGTGTCTTTCGAAAACGAATATTGTTTCCACATGCATCCTGATTATTTCACAATTTCATGGTTCGATTTTTTCGATTCTTTCAGAAACGTTACATCGAGATTTCATCGTATCTTACTGTGTCCATTAATATGTGTAATATCTGTGCCTCCATCCAAGCAAATCCATAATTTTTGCGTCCATATTTATAACATCTATGAGCAAATCTAATCTGACCCACTGCGTCCATATTTGTAAAATCTATGGCCAGATCCTACTCGTGCGCCCCATAGTGTGATATATTTTAGTATGATTATTAACAAGGACTATTCTATTTTATCTTATTTGTGGCTACTCACCATCCATTTGTTCTAGTACACCGCTACACAAATAGTTGTATTCGCAAGGCCTGTGTGTTGATATATGCAGTACATTATTAACTCAATTAATTTACTTTGGTCCGTTATTCAATGCTGTGTGGTTCCTCGGTATGATTAATTGTAGTATATGAACTGTACTGGACACTCTGTGCCCTGAACCACTGGAGCAACTAACAGAGAGATCCTATACACGAGACCTTGCTACAGGTTTAGTCAAGTTATGGTTTACTTCGATTATCGCCTGGGGAGGTTTCCGTAGTCAATTGTTCGTATAATTGAGACAAGACCCTTTGGTCCAAACAAACACGCGCGCGCACATAGCCCAAGGGTGTATGCATGTATGTTGTCTACATTAAATATTATGTACAGTTTCACTCTTGCCTTTCGTGATAGTTGTGATTGTATACAATACTTAGAGAAATATTTATTTCTACAATGTAAAGACTGAAATAATGGATATTTGTTAAAGTTTTATTTTTACCGTTAGTAGCAATACTTAATGGATGAGATTTTGTAGAAATGGCGATCCTTTATTTTTAAAAAGAGAAAAACCCCCATTGCTATTACTTAAAGATCTAATTCGACCATTTTCAATTGACGTTCGATCCATTAGATGCAATCAACAAATAGAGGCAGTGAAACATAATACAAATATATAGTAGTTGTAATATCTTGATGTACTTTTATCTTAAATAACAGCAACAACAAAAATAAACTTTATTAACAAGAGTACACGTTGGTGACGGCTGTTGAAATTTGTCAAATTTGGTTTTCTCCAGAAATGTTTTCAATTTATTCTAATAGGGTAAAGCAATTGATATGATACTTACGAGAGCAAAATCTCGGTTCATCACTCTTGTCGCCACAATCATCCAATCCGTCACAGAAGCGATCCAGTGCGACGCATGCTCCGTTCAAGCAACGAAACTCGGAGGGTCGACATTGTGGGTGTGCAGGCGGTTGAGAGGTACTACCCGCTGCCAGTAGGACTGCCGCCGCCGCCGCCAGCATGGCTCGCAGCGACAGCATCACACCTGCAACACACATATATAGGATTACAGAACCAATTAAACCAAAAAGATCCGCCGTTGCGGAGAATGGCGGTCCTCGCCACTGGCAATTGTAAAAGATTTTATACCGTTGTTGTAGTGGGTGTTTGAAAGGGTACTGAGTTTGTTCCGAAACCCTAGTCCACTGGAGGGGGATGAAAACACATAAAGCCTAATTTTGGTTCGGGATTCACGTTGAAATGGAAGGATCTACTGTTAATAGGGTAATGTGGTTTATATGTATATTCATAATGAATAACAAAACAGATTTTTAAAATTTAAAATCGTACTATAATCATCTGATATTCAAGATATATATCATTTGCTAGTATTATTATGGGGAAATTAGCTTCATTATATTTCGAGTTGGAAGTATTCTTAAATGTATTTTATTTTCAATAGAATACCTGGAGAGTAAATCCGCTTTATGCGATTTAAAATGTTACTATATAATCTCTTTTTGTTATAATAACATAAATGTTCGTTTATATAATCTTTCAGAGATACTAACATGTACTCCTATAAACACACACAACTACTTATACAGCAAAGGTGCTACCTTCTATGCATGCATATATATACACTGCTTCCCTCTATGGACAGAATGATACATTAAATATCTTCACCCTTCCATGACCGGGTGCTGTGGTGTGGATTATATCCTGAAACGCAAAAACATCCCGCGGACAAAAACGCTATCAACTCGTGAGTCAAAATCCACGCACGGTGGCAAGGCTCAGATGATCCGAAAGCAAAACATGATGGTTTTTAATCACAGCATATACAAAACACTCGATCACCAGGCACTTTGTTAAACAAACAATCTATTTGTGACATAAAACCCGGCAACTGTGCACCCGAACAATAGCGCAGCGAAAAAATTGTAACTCGATAAACATACATACACAATATAGATCTAGATAGCTGTGGGTACACTTTGATTTGTAAACTGGACGAATCCAATATGAACAAGGCACAATATCAAATGGTCTATTGGGATGATAATATTCGAGAGAGAAATTTTTCTTTATGCCAGGTTTCTAGGGCGCAGACATAACTGAAAGTCCTACAATATCGACGTTGCTTAGATTCGATATTGTAGGGTTTTGATTCCTCAGATTTTTGTTCAATCTGGCATATACAATTTTCAATGTATCTTATGATTAATAACTTTGAAATTAATTAACCCTTCCGGTAAATTCCGAGTAATTACGATTTGTTTACCATATAAATATCGTTTAATATCTGAAAAGTTTTCCATCTTCAAATATTAATAAACCCGTAATTTTTCGAATATTTCATAAAATTTGTTTAAACGGAAAATTTCAATTTAATGTTGATTTTGTATTAATAATTTCAGAAAATCGTTCAAATATTTATACGGCTTTTAATATTACAAATATTAAAAAAAAACGCGTGGGTCTGATTTTTTAATTAAAAATATACTTTTACCATTTAATATGAAACAGAGTTGGGTTAAAATTGAGGGAAGCAACAGGGTGTTAGGAATTATCGTCGAATAGACAAACACAAACTGTAATTTCAGGTGAGCGTAACGAAGAAATTGCATAAGCAAACAGTGAAGTAAGTGAAAGAATCATCATCATGGGGGTGAATATACAAATTATATGTAAACTTGGTCACCAGAACAAACTGGTAAATTACAGAAAGTTCTTCCTGCAAGCCAAGCGGACACTAAAACCCGACTCGGTGTATTGGTTGTTTCAAAGTTTAGAAGAAATCAGAATATAATTTCTAACATTTCTTTGCAAATGCAGATTATGCCGCAGGATTGAGAAGTTTCAGGAGACACTACTCAAGCCTATCCAGTTGGGAACAGTAATTCTACTGTAATCAGGACCTGTGTGACCTATTTATCGGGCTGGGTACAGGTGTGTCAAAGTTTTTCATTTTCTTGTGGATTGCCTATTACAGACTAGCGTAGTCTTCATATATACACTTACATACAATGTATCACTCGGTGTATGTATATATGTGTGTGTGTCTCTTATAGCACGTAAAGTACATTTTAGGTGACAAAGAAATCCTCTTCTCATTTTTGTTTATTAACAGTTGTATGTAATACGTAAAATTTATAATTTTTTTATACACTTTGCCTGAAGATATAGACAGTTACTGTAGAGTTTATGTGTGTTTTTTATCTGAATAACATTGAGTTCAGTACTTATTTCCTGTGGATTTTGTAGAATCGTTGCTTTTTTATTGATTGTATTAACCCTTCATCGTGTCTTTTAGTAGAGATTCTTGCAAGAATAGAAATTTAGTCAAAGGAGCCTCCACCAGAAAACATTCTATAGTACCTCCACCAAAAAATTTATTGATGCTTCCGTCAATCAAGTCTGTGTTTCCAATGAAAATCACATGTAGGCGCTTTCACCAAAAAATTCTATAGGCGCCTCCACCAAAAAAATCCTATAGGTGCCTCCACCAAAAACACTGTTTAATGTCTCCACCAAAAAATTCATAAGTGTCTCCATCAATAAACTTTGGAAGTGTTTCCAATGAAAATCAGCTTTAGGCGCCTCCACCAAAAAATTCTAAAGGCGCCTCCACCAAAAAAATTCTAAAGGCGCCTCTACCAAAAAATTTTTGTAAGCACCTCCACTAAAAATCGCCTTTGTAGCTTCACCAAATAGTTTCATATTTTATATGTAGGCAAAGTATCTATATTTCTTATGGTGAGAATTTATTGATAAATATTATGTAAACCTGTACAAACAGTTGTATGTATGTATACATGTGTGTGTGCCGCCATATTGAATCACAAAATGAAAGATCCGAAATCCGTATGGCTGTCGTTGGAGCGTGTATGGTTTGTGTAATGTTGTTATTTTTCCCTCTGTCTGTCCATGTGCCTGTTCCATGTGCTACGTGATCCAATATATCTAAAATATTAACTCTTTATCGTCAAAGTACAGGGCCGGCTTAGTTAATGCATGACCAGACTCTGTGACGTGTGTATGTGAATTAATTTTGTTATGAACGAATCGTTGCCTTGATTCCAGTGCCGATAGAGCGGATATGTTTATCCTCAAAGAGAATGCATCATGTTTATGTTCCAAGTATTCTGTATTGGAAAAGAGTAGAGTATTTAAATTAACGGGCAAAGGCTTATTGATACGTGAACCAAATTTTTATCAACAGGTTTTACTGTCGGTGGTACATACATACATAATTGCGTGCACATACATACATACATGTTACGTGTATATGCATATAGCAACACGCACGTAGCTTAATGAAAGCAATTTTTATAATTAGCCATGCTGATATGCGCTGCAATCGTGGCAAATTTATTTCTTTCTAACTTGATTTGTGTGGCGAACGTTATCAGAGTGTATGCATGTGTGTATGTTTATGATTGACAAAGCGGGCGGAGGGGGTAGTCATTAATAATCGATGATGAAACGAAATTTTTCTGTGCACATATTGATGTAAAAAATTTATTCGTTCTCCCCTAAAACCAACATACATACATACATTTGTTAATATAAACATACTGGACCAATGCTTGCTGGCATGTGTAGGATCGTCCTGAATTTCCTTGATAACGTTTTGTGTTCTTTGTTTATCTTTGTTGTTATTAAGATCAAAGACCTACTGCTAAAATTAGTCCATGTTTTGATTAAATACATTAGACATACTGTTGTTTCTAAGGTGCCTCGAATAACTTCTGGTAAGGAGCAACTATTCCTTCTGCGCTTGAACTGAACGGAAACATTTTCTACCGTTTTTCGCTGAACCGTTGGCTCCCAGTCCTGTCCTGGACTGAACTTTTTCCTACCCTTCTCCTCTAGAACACAGAGTCTGGAGGAATATGCCATACACACAAACACCCAAGTTCTAACGAGGGTATATAGTGAAATACTGGACATAAAACAGAGCCCAGTCTGTTTGTGTATCTGTGCGTATGACATTTAGACTTTCCGCGTCAACAATCGTTCATAAACTGCTCAACAAATACATGACGAACACACGCGACACTGTCATTAATGAGACAGAGAGAGAGAGAGAGTTCAGGTTTGCTTACGTTACACGCTGTGCATGCAGTTACACTACCGAAACGATAACTTTACGTTCCATGTATGTTTACGTTACGTCCTCTGCTTGTGTGTGTGTTGTACATGTGTGGATGACGTTTATGACTAAGTTATGTTCGGTTGCATATTACACAGCCACTCTCTTGTGTTTGTCGTAAGATTAATGTATACGGTGGTGAACAAAAACCTGACGTTTTTTGTTCAACAATGTAAATGTTTTGTTAAACCAACTAGATACTGATTTACTATACACGAGTATAGAGTATTTGAACTGCTTACTACATACATAGGATTTCTCACTTTGGGAGATCGGAATTGATTAGTAATGTAGGATATAGAACAGATTATCTTACAGCGAGGTTTGTGCAATCCAATGTAATCATATTTATCCATTAAATCAGAACACATATAACGAGTACATGTATATGCACAATATTCAATTATATATCGAATGCTTTTAATCAAATGCGATAAGATCATTGATTTAGTAATGCTGTGGACCGAGTGTGTGTTGTTCAATAATATATAATTACTAGCGTGTTCTGTGTTACGCCACTCTGCTTAATGAAACATCATATTTAATATTTAATGTGTATTTGTTGTAAACAAATATTGTGGTTAATGATATGGAGGTAAAATATGGAATATGTGTACACAGCTAGAATAGTGTATTACAGTAATTGAATATACTGCATGGATGGTTGAAATATACTGGCTCTGTAGTAATGATAATCTGTCATTTTGTAGCCTGCCTGAATTTATAATCGTGACCCGTTATGACGAAATATACCTCTATACTTGTTAAAGACGACGTAGGCAGTTCAAGATTCTGGAATATCATGAATAATTGTTTGCTTTTAAGTGTCATCTTTACTAGCAATCTCTTTCCAATCACATATTCCAAAAAACGGCGGTCACCTTCTCATCCGCTTAAGATATTTAAATTTCCAAAAGCAGAACCCCCCCACCCCTTGGGTGGCGTGCCCTTCAAAACTTATACATAATCCTTCAAACACAACACAATTTATAAGAGTTTTATTGTTTAGACTGCAAAGTTCCCGACCACGGCACAAAATGTCATCTTGTTGTTTGCAGTGTGCGTTTTACTTCTTGCAGTCTGTGTATAAGTATGCTTATGGATGTTGAACAAACACTTAAGTTATTAAACTTTGTCAGAATGGCTTGTCGCAAAGATGCAGTACACATATACGAGGATAGACTTGCTAACTAAATATATGTACGGTGACTGAAACTACAGATGCATATTATCTTGCTGTCTTGTGTGGTATGAAGAATTATATAGCAAAACTCTTTATAGGAACTAGTATATAAAACATTAAATAGAGTGACATTAAAAATGAAAATCATTTGGCCATAGCATATAGGAAATTACACCACAATCATTTACCCTACAAACACAATCACGTAAACAAGCGTTTATACGGGAAGGGTGTTCGTTCGAAATAATTTCCAACCCAGAAATTAATAATTCACTCGGGCGTCACTTAACATCAGTCGACATGATATATTACAAGCGCAACAAACCGCAGAATCCACATAAATTTGTGTTGAAAAATTCGTCTATTGAAGCGAGTTCCTTTGTCGGAAAATATGTAGACTACGACAGTATAACTGTTTTGGTACCGAACGCACAAACAATTATTCATGATATTCGAGAATCTTGAACTGCCTCCGTTTGTCTTCCTCGCGGGCCATTGTATATGGTCGTCTTCTTCTAACGCATGTACGCACAAGTTCCTCTTGTCTAACGACACGCCTACCACACACCCCCCTTCATCCGAATGGGACCCCGAAATTTAATTAACAAATTGCTTAATCCCGCTGCGAAACGTGAAACAAATGCGTTAATTTATTGCCAAGCCGAGCGCAAATACGATAAGTTATGTGTACCGTGATTAGCAACACAGTGAGAGAAGTATTCGTCTCTCCGGAGGAAGAACAGGAATCTGACTCTTAACAGAAACAGTTCTGCTTCTTGTTAACTGGGTTGATTTGTAGACTCTAAATGTATCTTTGTAAATATGTAAGCTAGAATTAGAAAAAGTCTCAAAACTTTGAATGACAAACAAATAAATTATGCTCCATAATGGACAAACCTTTTTTAAATATTACCCTTTTACATTGCTGGAATACTGGACCATTTATTTTCTTCCAATCCATTGCTACAGATCTCTGTAATTACAAATCTCCAACATTCACATATGCGAGTTCAACATACTCTTCTATTATTCCTACCAACTATTTTACATTGATACAGAATATTCATCCATTTGTAGTATTCTGAACTGTATTCCTAAAATGCTCTCAAAGAAAAAACACGTTTACTAAATTTACAACTATCAGTATCCCGGGTGAAGTTGATTTGCATTGATTTAGATATTCTACTCGTGGCCACAATTCATTCTCCGCGTACTGTGTATCAAATCAAATCTCCCACCCTTATTTAATATCTCTCTGCCCCGCTATCTCTCTCTCTGTCTCTGTCTCTCTATACCGCTTGTATTTCTCGTATTTTATCAACTCCCCATCCATCCTCTTCTACTCAGGATAAACTGGCGTAGTGGCGTAATGATATGTATGAATTATGCTAATGTTTTGTTTGTCTTGTGGCAAGGCAGTGTACGATTGTGTCGAATACGTAATCGCGATAGGATTTATCGTTGTCCTTGTTAGCCGACAAAAGAGAAGCGCTCGCTGGATGAACGGATATATTTATGGATGGCAAGTTTTATGTCCTTTTTGGAAAAATATTCTACCCTTTCCAAATGAATTTTAATTTCTTCTCTTTACGCACACACACACACGGGTGAGTGCGCACAATTTGATAAATTTAATTTGCTGCAATATACTGATTTAGTACTAGATTTCGTCAAGAGATGTCGCTTTTATAGCCTTGCGGTGGGTTTGCGTCGAGGTTGATCCACGTGACAGATGCAGTGTTAGATACAGACACACCGTGGCGTGGTTTTATTACGTGTTCGTTGCAACCGGTAACGGTAATACCGTTCGGGTTTCCCCGGTTTCAACCCTTGGGAGAAAATACAGATAAGGTGTCAATCTAGAAGTCGGTACCTTGAATGAACGTGTCTCATTTTTATTGTTGCCATAAAAGAGACATGAAGCAAGCGTGTTATATACTATACACATATCCACGGAGGCTTGGTGTGGATATTTTGATTCATTCAGATGTTAAAGACAATATTATTTTATATAGTTTGTATTAATTTTTTATTCTGCGCTTTTAAGATAATTTATTTAACACAGTATTTTGTTTTAATACGTAACTCCAAGAACGATATTTGTGTAAGAATTGTTTGCTAACAATAACTTTCAATTATTTTATTTTCATCAATAGAAAATACTTACAAATATTATGTACCATTGTATTTAATAATCTATTGTAATCATATTAACTAAATTAGATTATAGTTGGCTGGTTTACGCTTGCATTTCGCTTATGCAATGAGCAATGTTAGACAAGCCTAGGAACGTCAGTAGTGTGTCCACAGTTGTGCTGTGCAGTGTTCAGTGACTTTTATTAAAAATATTAACAATTATATCATGTACATGTGTGTGTGTTAGTGTTGTGCAGTGATCTTTACTTTCTGGAAAATGGATCGTTTAAAATGTATGAGGTAAATATACAATATAATTATACGTTATCCATGCTGTTTAACACTATGAATTTGAATACACATCATAGTGAGTCTTGCCTTTGCGAAAATCAGCTCGGCAGTCAAAGTGTTAAAAATATATAATATTTCCCTGTTAGTGTTTAAATGTAAATCAAAAGCGAACCAGTATAAACATGTACGAAACTTTAACAAAAACATTTAACGTTCGTCAGTGTTTAGTTAGCCTCCAAACTTGTTTCATTTCGAAGACTGGATGTAGAATAATTCACCATGAAACTTGATAATAATAATATAAACGTATGTACTTTTAATTATATAAGCTATCTTGCCAGTGCAATGAAGAAAAGAGCGTTAAATACTTAATAATATTTAGTTTTTCCTTGTATATAAGAGCATATTACACACATCTTTTGTAGTTCCATGCATGCATGCATTTGGATTGTTAAACGTAACGAATGAACGTCGTAAACCAGGGTTAATGCCTGGTTAATCAGAGAATTAACAGTCTGCGGTTAACCCAAGGAGATTTACACACATCTACTAACCCACCACCACCACCACCACCATCTGCCCTTCATCCTGTTAAACCCTTACATACGCGTTGTTTTATTTAAACAAGAAAAGCCGCAACGTAATTTTTCAGGTGGAAAGAATAACAAACGTTGAGTTTAAAACTGTTTATTGTCCAACGGCGAATGAGGCGACCACAGTACCAAGTTTTTACTACCTCTGGGATGTGGGAATAATCAAGCCAACCTTGGATATGAACCTTTGTTTCTCAAAACCCCTCTTTTGTTCCAAATTCGACACCCCTTTTTAACTAAATTTTGCCTTAACAAGTAAAACAGATAAACTTATATGATTTTACATTAGTTGAAACTACACGTTGCCATGAAAATTACGGTTGATTCTAATGTTAGGAAAGAATACTTAATTTGGCCTACTGTTTTAAAAAGAAGATTTGATATATTTACATCGATACAAATAATAGCATTTGTAAAACGTACGCATTTTAGCATAAAATCAATAATCCCAATCAAAATACCTCGTTGCAATTTACAAAGGCGAATATTTTAATGAGAATCCCGTTGAGTTATTAATAATTCATGGCCGTAAATTTTCGTCGTTGCCCTGATCGTCTTGAAGTACGTATAAATAGGCTTTCTATATTTAGTCAAAGTTTATTGAGTTTAGAGAGTATTTTGGTCATACATCGATTACTGCAAGATATATAAGTGAATTACAACATACATATACCTCTGAGTGGAGTGGAGTTTCCTCATAAACGAACAGTCCCAGATTTGACATACTTTCATTACAGAATAACGCGCGCGCGCTCATTCGCTCGTCAACAAACGATAGTATCTTTTTAGAACAAGCTTACAAAGGACCCCCCCGGCTTTTAATTAGGTCTTTGAAAGATGCCAGAAAAGATATTAAAATTGAAAAGTTACTTGTGTGGAAAAAACAGGCCCTGATGTTGCCCGGATAATATCCAGGCGTTTCGTCATGGAAAAATGTCAATAAATGTCTTTTTCGAAACGCGAGATATATCTGGAGATGTTAATCATGTCGCGTATTGAAGTAGAGATGTAACGTGGATGTTGTATTTTGTGTTCCAATATCCTCCCCCAAAACCATATCCGCCGGAGGACAATGAATGCGGTATATTAGATATTAATTAGTCAAAGTTTACGTGTTAATGGAGTCGACAAAAACAATGTGCTACATCTTTATCGCTTGCGAAAACCACCGCAACAACTGTCGCAAAAAATATTGTCGCGATTTTGTTAACCACCACAGAGAAACTCGGATAGAATGTAAACCGCAACATTTAACCGGTTAATTTATTACCGCGTATCGCGGTGTGACCGGGTTAATATTTGAAAGTATGTTTTTGCTCTTGCTGTGCTGGGTGAACCTGTATCATAGAGAACTTTGTATATAGTGTAAATACTGTTGTTTAGGCATAGTGTTGTTCAATATCTCATCATGGTTGGATAGGTAGGGTAGGTTATCTTTCATTAGCTTTGTAACTGATTAACTCGGCAATGATATCAAATCTCGATCGGCCCTTTCATTCACATTGTTGCTAACGATGTAGTGTTTGTGTTGGTGGATTAAATAAGGGTAGTTAATGCTTCTTTAGGTGGTACTATCATCTTTACCAGCTAGAAATAAGTAGTATACATACATACATACATAATACCTATACAAGCGTTACTAGTAGCTACTCTATACATACATACATATTCTCTCTCCTCGAACTTTCTCTCTCACGTATCGTCGAGGTTTTTGGACTGTAATCAACGCCCCTGGTCGGCATTATCTTCCATCTCCAATAACCGAGTAGGCGATGAATGCTGCGTCCAATTAAACTATCCGAGACAAAGGAGCATCGACTGATGTCAGATGCTGATATCCAACAAGCAAGCATCGTTCATAATAGCCTGTCCGCTTTGTTCTCACCAGGTGTCTGTCTGATCGTGCTCGCACACGCGGTTCGTTCGTCCACTAACTGGTTCGGTACCCGGCTTATAACTGACACCACCTCCCTCACCTCATCCAGTCGTTAGAACGGGTACTATATATACGTCTAATATACCAACTTACTCGTTCGCTCGCTAGCCCTAACGGTAAATTAATATTGTTGTCCGAAGAGGAGGCTGCATGGAAGGGAAAGAAATTGTCATTAATTATAAGTTTGTTTACAGGTGCCGGCCTGTTGCGAACAATGCGTGAATGTTCATGAACTCGACCACGGGAGAATGATGCAAGGTAAGTGAAAGTTTTCTATTTCGTTCGACCAAAGTTATTAATATGTTGTTGTGTGTTGCGATTAAATGCGAGGCCTTACACGGTAGAGAAAGTTGTTATACTAACTATGGGAAAAAATGTGAACAATCCGACAAAAATAAATTGTTATATACCAACATTGCTCCCTGATGAAAATTTAACGCTGTTTTTGCAAAACAAACTTACTTTAGTGGACGTTACGACGGCGAGAAAATTTCAAACATTTTGGTTCTCTGCAACCTGTCTTCATAAATATGCAAATCTAATTTTATGTAAATATGATCAAAAATATTTTGTAATTAACGTTTTCTTCGTTGCTGCGTTATTTATTGCAATTTATAATCTGCTCTTTAGAGCGAGTGTTTGTTTACTTTATGAAGAGAAATATTCAACGTACATACGTACGTGCACACAGTTGCAAGGAGTAGAAATATTCATTACAATATTATACTAGCATACAGAGTAACGTTACATACTTTTATTTACATACATGCAGTACTACAGCTTTGGGAAATGAATTTAATTACTTTTTCTAATTAGTGCCGGTTGTCAGCTTTATAATAATTAAATCTATATGCTGCCTTACGTATTATAATTGCACAATCTGATGGCGGAGAATGCGTCAGCAAAATCATACGTTACGCTTTTAAAATTAAATCCATATTTCTTTTTACATTAGAATGACACATCTGATGGCGAGAATGCGTCAGTAAAATCACTTGCTTCGTTTTTTGTTTCCGCGTTCCCCTGATAAACTGTAACGGTTTGATACGAACGTTAATTAAAATGTTTTAAATATAATTTAATCTATTTTATAGCACTAACTAAAGTGGT
>JAGJTL010000025.1:1592690-1611787 GCA_022063505.1 Calosoma granatense
AGATTTATACGAAAATATATATACCATTTTTTAAAAATACTAGCTTCAGGCATATTGCAAGTTATGCATGGCAAAACTAATGCAAAGATATTATTCCCATAACCCTTCTAAAAAAAACATTGATAATTTTCACCTTTCATGAAATAATTGTAATCAAAATTTTTGTAAGCTCATGTGTTGCTTCTTTAACAAGACAAGTATAATACAGCTTACGTACATACTATCTATATAATCTTGCATATTATAAACGCACACAAATGCATACATAGTTAAATATGCTGAAACATATGTGCCACTTTAACAAACATATACTTGCGTATACAAATAAATACACAGCACACACACACAAATGTACATGAAGGTGTATTATACGTATGCACACTTAACGTAACTGGAACTTTGTCACCTGCTCCCCAGCTTCTCGTATTATTATCCTTGTTACGTTTACGTTCAAGTTGCAGCGATACGTTACGTTACATGGAGCTGCACCAGTAGTGCAGGTTGTATATGTATAACGCACAAGGGAATATGTTTAATTTTGCGTAATTAGACATGCATAATTTTAAACGTTGCATGTTGTATATTCAAATGCAGCAGATTGTGTCATCTAATGAATTTATGTATGGTAACAATCACACAAGATTCTACAACAATGATACGCCATATGCAGCTCTAATTATACACACATATCTTTGGTTATCGTATGCGCAGTTAAAAACTATTGGAACTCCCTGTATAATTCTTCAAAATGGCAACACTGCGCACCGATGCAATATTCGAGAGAAAAATATGCCTTTCGCTGAAAAACTATTTGCTGTTTGTATGAGTTGTAATTCATTTCTGTTTTTTTTTTTTGGGATTCAAATTTTCCCTTGCAATATATGTATGTGTGCCTTTTATTTATCACGCGCCACTAGTACCAGGTTTTTGGGTGGTTTCGTTTCGGCTTTTTTTTGCTGTTATTTACTGAAAAATATTTATTGTATTTTTAGTTCGTGGTATTTTTTTGGGCATAAAAAACGAATTATTCTGCGACCGGCAGCCCATTAATTATTTTTGACACAAACGTCGACGACCGCACGCCGTAATTTATTTTATAGCAGACGAGGGGGTGGCAGAGACGAGGGGCGGGAGTTGTTTTGAGATGTAATAATAATATTATATGTATAAAAATTGAAACAATACATGCAGTGCAATGTTATGCATTTAGGATTTTTTTGTTGTTGTATGAAAATTTTTTTGTTTTGCGTTTTTGTTTACGATTTGGCTCAAAGTGATGGAATTATTATTGAAACACCTGAACAGCAGGGAAAAAACAAAAGCGAAACATTACATTTCACATAGAGATATACGTTATGCCTCCAATATTATGATCAATGATACATTTGTACATTGATATTTTTATGTTGTTATCATTTCTGTATAGAATTTTGACATATACCCTTAACAGTATAGCATAATGTGCGCACATTTAATACTTTAACTGTTAAAGTTGCCAACATAAAATTCATTCATTGACAACCTACCCGAGTTCGCATATAGTGAAGTGAATTTAGTCCATTATAGCCGAAAGTTCACTATATGCGGGTTCATTTTATGCGCATTGACTTGCATTAGGTGAAATATGTATATAGTTTGGACTCAGTGCATATGTGTTCATTACAAGTGAGTTTCCACTATATGCGACTTCACTATAAGTGAATTTCACTAATTAGCAACTAGTTTTACTAGTTCGGCATCTTAAATTAGTACGAGTAACTTAGTTTAAGCTAACTTTTAAACTAGCGTACCTTTCATTTACTTCAATAAAAAAGCAAGAACATCGTCAGTGTAATCGTTTGATTCGTTTCAGGTCAATTGAAACTATCAATAAAGTTTATATAGCAATAAAATTACAACCTCCATGTATCTAAAGTCGTATTGTTTCTTTGTGCATTGCGTTCTATAGCTTTCTAACGTTCTAGAAGCATTTATACAAATATTAAGTCTAGAAACATACACATATATTCTCCTGAAGTTCAAATAGACATCAGCTGACACACGCTCTTTCTTGCTTTCTCTCTATCTCTCTCTCTTTTCTTCTTTAAATATTAATCAAACCGTCCTACACTTATCGGTTTTCTTGTTTTTTGTAAAAGACTTCATTTGAATTTAATGAACATGTTCTTTCTTCATGTTAAAAATTCAATGCAAACTTTCAACATGATTTTCATTTTGTTGGATTCTTTTCTGATGACATTTGTTTTATTTGTTTTTTTATTAATTCAAAAGCCTGAACGACACTGATTTATTAATAGATATAATTAGTAGGCGGTTGCCGTTGTTGTTTTTTTTCGTATATATTATTATTCATATTTATACACATCAACGCTGTGCGTTCAATTTTAAAACACTCTACCCGCTGTGTAAATATTTAAATGAATTCATTTTCCATGCCAGTGTTTACCGTTATTATTAATAACTTATTCATATTTCATGTTTTGTTTAACTTTATAAATGCGCTCACAGATTTCAAATATCATCCGGTAACATTTTTATTATATTGGCATTGTTTAAATATTTATTATATTAAATTAACTCGTTAACATATTAACAATGTATGCAAATTAAATAAAATACCTTACTTGTTATATAAATATTAGCGAATAAATTATAAATTGAATTTATAATATATAGTACAGAGTTCTCTATTCGGTTCATCAGAAATAACGTACGAACGGAAGAGAGAATAACTACTACAACAATACTTTAGTATTTACGATAATTTCTCAATGATCTATATTCTCTAAACTTATATGTGCATTGTGGGTTGCGGCTTGTATACTTCCGCATTCTCTATACGATATAAAATAGTTTCAAGTGCATTGCGGGTTGCAGCTGCCGCATTCTATCTACTCATATAAACAGTGCATTGCAGGCTGTATGCTTCCGCATTCCCGCTGCGCTCTATAAAATAGTTCCATTTAGTATCTGTGTGTAGCTTTAAGCTTAAAAACGCCGGCTCCCCATTAGTTGCAGCTTAGAACTAAGCGCTGTTTTATTAATCGTTTGCAACGCTACTGCAATCAGATTGCTTAAACCGGTGCGATTAAAATAAATACTTTATTTATATGAGGATAATGGAGGAGAAAAAGAAATTACTAGATTTAAACTGTTTAAATTTTGCTACAATGTGATATTATGATAGCGAAGTCGAAGGTGGAACTAGTTTTGTCCAAAGTTAATCGTTACAAAATCTCGTATTAAATATGCAAATGTGGCCATCTTTGATCCTCCTGCGCTCAACAGTTAATTGACGCGAAAAATAGTTGAGAAAACAACCGTATCTGTTATACAGCCAGAGAGAGAGAAGGCGCACACGCGCGTTCGTTCATTGGTTGAAATTATTTGGCACCTTGAAGAGCGACGCCATCCAGGATTTGATTAGCGAAACTCAGTTAACGAAAGATGTCATTCGTGGCAAACTTGGAAATTGAAATTTTATCATTGCGTCAAGCTGAAATTTAAATGGATTACTGCAATGGATGCTATCATTGGCTGTGATGATGACGTGAGGAATTTGAAAATATTTTCTGTGATCTGTTACACTATTTCAACATGGTAAATTCTACCAGTACTGTAATCAAGCCTAGAGTGTCACATAGAGGAGGATGGTTATTTAATACTGTTTGTGTGCCACTGGTACAGACAGGGAGAATGAAGCATACACATATACACCTGCCACAAACAGAGCTAGCACATGTGTCCGCAAGCTTAGAATTTCATTGCAATATGAGAACCTTCGGGACAATATCTCTACCTCTCTGTCGCGCGCTCTCTCTCTCTGTTTCTCTTTGTCTGCTTAAGTGCATTTCGTAATAAACTGTGAATACTTCCGCAGTTAATATACAAAAGTTGGCTGGGTTCATATGTTCAACAGCAGTCGTAATTATACTACTCGCTATACACTATATAGGTACTGGGTATTTTGTCCTCGCCATTCTTCTAATTAAAAGTGTTCCACCTATAACTTTTCATATCGTAATAACTTTTCTATATACCGGCTGGTTCTATTATCATATTTTATGTGTGTTACTTTCATTGCTAATGTTTTAATTTTCAGCTAGTTCAAACTGCCTGTTAAGATAAACTATACCCTGCGCATAACTAAGACCCAAATACTCCGAACCATGTACATATCTATATTGTTGCTCAGTCTACATTGAAAGTATAAAATTATAGTCCGCCTCTAGAAAGAGTAGAATTGGTACTTTTGAAGAATAGTTCTTCCAAACCAAACCTGCAATGTTTTCATTTAATTTTGTAATCTTAATATCAGATTATGAAACTTGGGAATGTGCATATCTCTGCATATGTGTCTGTTAACATCACTATACTGGGATATTATGTTCAATATTTCCGTGACTAGCTGCTGAATTGCGCCTGCAAAGTGTAATAAGACGTGTTCCAACGAAGGTCACACGAAAACGGAAATTGCATAATTAGTTAACGATGATTTTAGCAAAAACAAACCCTTCATTATTCGTCCATATATTGCTAATTAAAAATTACACAATCTCCTAAATAAGCGTACGAGAATTTATGGTTAATTTTTGTAAACACTCTTCGAAATCTCTGAAGTAATTAGCATTTGTAATTGTGCATATTGCAATCGCGGCCGTTACTGCTGCTGCTGGTGTTGCTTTAGTAAACTAATCCAAACATAGTCGGAAATTACTTAATTTCAAGTTGGTTGTAAAATAAATTTGCATATATTTTCTGCTAATCTCGTCGACTTGGGGAACACGTGTTAAAAATTGTTTTTGGAAATACCACCGCCTTAATTTCAGTATTTAACTGCAGTACGCCTTAAAACCACAGCCTTCATGGCAACCTTTAGAAGTTTTCAGTACTCGGTAATTAAATTTGAACAACACCAGTAGCAGCAGTAGAAGAATGTTTATATTTAACGGCGTCTTAGAGAAAGCTACATAAAAGTGAATTGGATTCTCATATCCGTTGTAATTGTAGAAATATTTCATTATAACTGAAATACAGAGAGAGAATAGTTTCTTCTTCTTCTTCCCTACATGGAAATGCATAAATCACAGTTGACCGCCTTTCATAAATCTACATTTTTCATATAACGTCCACCCACCTGTCTCGCTCGAACTCAATCTATTTCAACATCCGGTTATCCATGCTAAAAGAATTTCATAAACTTATTCTGTACACTACACTACATTCTACAACAAAACCAAGCGAATAAAACAAAGCCCTCTAGACTTTGGAGGAATTCGTTTCGATACAATCGTTCTCTCTCTCTGTCTGCACCAACCAGCAGTAAAAACAAAATACGAACGGACGGACGGACGGACGGACGTTGCGAATGGTGAACGAGTTTGCTGAGGAGATAGAATATTCTATACAGTACTGTGTGAGTGTACCGACAGCAATCTACCCGCTGGACTGTGTACTCTCCAGTCCACTCGGCCAGCCTGGAAATTCAGACACGGACGCATTCAAGTATCATGTTTTACATATCCGCCGATGATCGATTTCATCTTGGGCAAATCGGAATTGAAACGGGCGAACGTTTGTTCTTCAAGCAGAAGAAGGGATTTCAGTAGTACATCATGCGAAAAGAAAAAACAAATATCGTCGAAGCAGTAGTAATCCTGAATAGCAAAAGATGTAAGCACTGAAAGGACAGAAGCAAAAATGGTACGACCGTATTGTATACGTGGGGAAAATACATGGAAATATTGTAATTACTTTACTTATTTATCGACGCCAAACACTCGTGACAGATTTATGAGAAAGTATCGGGAATAAAGTCAAATAAAATGCGACCACGGAATTCAATTATTCATGAGGAATTATATCGCGACGGACTAATTCCATGACAGTCTCAGAATTAATGGAAACTTGAACAACACAACAATATTATTGACCAAACTTGTTCAATATTTATAGGGTACAATGTTCATGGCATAAACTCTCAAAACTGTTACGTATACTTAACCGAGTCAAATCTGTCATGTCATTTAAATTAAACCTGAAGCGGCGGTGAATCACAGTACATTTAGTAAGAACAACGTCAGATTCTTCCGCCGACGATTCAGATGGGGAGGATGGTGAATGGCAGGCGAAAGTAAACAATGATGTAGAAGCACAAAGTTAGAAAAAGGAATGCGTCAAGAACAAATGACATAACGAAGAGGCGCAAGCGAGGGAGAGAGTGCGCGCGCGAGTGCGGGAACAAAAACCGGAAGTAGGTACCTGTAATTCTACTGAACGGCTCTCTGCCATTATGACACGTGATCGACCGACCGGAAAACTCGAGTAGTCACTGTTCGAAGTCATTTCCCGTTTGCTCCCCGTCACTAGAGTGCCACCGCGACGCTTGCTGACGCTCTCCACCATTGGCAGCGGCAGCAGCGTCGTACAGTTACGGATTAAGGGGATCAGTGTGATTTGGGGAAAAAAGAGAGACGAACGTAAAGTAAAATGGTTTATACACTTTCTTAGACGCAATTCTCCAGTGAACTACGGCCAGGCATTAGGAGAGATTGAACGGAATGTTTAATATGAGCTAGTGTATTATAAATTGTAAGTTACATAGAAGTGGTTGCAAAAAAACTTTTAACTCCCCGCTAGTGGTAATCCACAACAACGGCAGACGTAAACCGCTAAAATAATTGCATTTTCATTTCGATCTTCAGCAGCCGTGCCTAAGTGGTATTAATTTTTAATCCTAGCCTGGCTGCTTTACCGGCTTTCGCCCACAGGCAAACGTGAACTTGCGGTCGTGGCTTCTTGCCTGGATTCACGTCAGTTGATCGGTCACACCACATCTGCTGCTCTGTACGTTTCTCATTCCATCCTACACGCACACACACACACATACACAAGCCACATCTCCCCACCATACTACTCGTCTCCCTCTACAAAGCAATACGTGCACGAATATTTATTTGATCCGTAGAAATAAATGAACAACGACCTTCGCTTTTTTCCCATCAAACGTCGACTCGATAAAAGTAGATAAAATTTCACTTCAATCAAACGCTACAATAATTTGAATTTCCATTCCGCGAGCTTCAGGATTTTTAACGAGTTCCAACACGTCCCGGACAGCAGCAGCAGTAGACAAATTTCTGTTGATGAATCGGGGAAATAAACAAAATAAAATTGAAATTCCGTGTTTGGTAAATAAACCAATCAGTCGTCAGTAAGTAAATCAGGCTTCCAGGATTAACGAAATAGCCAAAACATCAGGTCAACAGTGTGCAGAGAAACGAACCGTATACCAAACTCACTCACCCACCCACCCATCCATCCATCCATCCAGTGAGCTAGCCAGCCAGCCAACCAACCAACCAACCATACACATACATACACGGACATACTGTACGTACGAATTAAATTACAGTGAAATGCTTTTCCCGGTGAGCGGTGCTCGGCCGCACAAAAACAGTTAGCGAAACGACAGCTTTTTTACGAACAAAAACCGATGTTGTTAGCGGTCATTGAGAATGAAAGATGTGCTGAAAGGCATTGTGGTTCTCTTTCTCTGTTTTACTCACTCACCGCTGTATATATGTGTGAGTGAGCTGACCAATTATCCGGACGTCACTGGCCCGAGGTCTCTAATTGCTGGAAAATTTTGCAGGTCGCCGCGGTTGTCGCTTATTGGAAACATAATGTTTAGTCGACGTAGCGAAAATGGAAGATTTGAGTTGTGTGTCTTGTGGGTCGATGGCGGCAATTGTATAGAACAGACGGAATTGCTTCTGTTGATGAAGGATTGTGGTTTCGACTAAATGTCAACGTTACCAAAGCTTGACATCGACTTTGGAACTATTGTTCCTTGGCACTTTGATTACCAAGAATCTATCGTTAAACTTTGCACAATGTAATTTGAATCAGACTTCTCGAGAATGTGGCCAGACATTTAAAATCTCCACCGCCAAATGGATTTTAATCCGACTAATCGCTTTACGAGTCTCTACCGCAATAATGTACAATTAAGCCATCCAACACACTGTGATCACCGTCTTCTCACAAGTCACCGAACTGTGACCGAAATGATTTCGATTAGACGTCATCGTCTGTCTAATTGCTGGAAAATGTCGGTGGCATTCGGTCAAACGCTTGTTCGTTATTGGAAAATATAATGTTCGCCAGATAACCTGGTAATGTGAAATCTGTAGACGGGTCACCGAAAAATCATTGGTCTGGAGTTTTTCCTCTTACGTTGGCAGCATTGAACAACCGACCAACCGATCGACGGAACAGCGACGGTGGCGGTGGAATTGGTGGCAGCGGCAGCGGCGGCGACAGACATATACCTCTCCAGCCGGGTAATTATTTCCGTTCCACTGGTCTCAATTCTCCTTTGTGTGGCGGCTGGCACTCAGAAAATAATTCCCGTTATAATTAAATATAAAATTGATCGGCTGTCCTCGTCGCCCGACTTCAGCCGATGCAGAGTTCGAGTATGTTTGCAAGACTCTGTCTCTACGTTGTCAGACGTGCCGGTTGAGGCGGCGATGGAGGGGTTGCAATTTTGAAATTCCCCGTAATTCATTGGAAACAAATTTCAATTTGCGCCCGCGCCAGCCAGCCAACCAACCATCTCGTTTCAACAAAGTATATATGCTTCTTTCTTTTGCTGTGCGCATTCTTCCTCTGATATTCCATTAGTTCCGGATCCAGTTATCCATGGACTCGTAGTTATAGATGATTGACAGCTCATTAAAAAGGTTTTGAATAATGGGACGCGGCCGGCCAGGATGAGTTTATAAACTAACGATGGTGTTTGTTAGTATGTGTGTGTATGTGTGTGTGCAGACGGTATTCACTAGGAAAAATGTTGGATACGTGTAATTGAATCTTCACGCGAGCGGTATGATAAATTATGCTAGCGTAGTTTTTGTGCAAAATTCTGTGTGTATGTGTCAACAATGTTACTGTGTGTGTGTGAATGATGTTTCCTTGAAGCGATACGACAAATACACTCGCAAGCATTAATACCCAAGTTTAAACGCTTCCCTTGCTAAGCATATAAATAATTAATCTGCTGTCTTAAGACTAATTCTTCACGCGTAGATTGTACACGATGTAACAGCAGCAGCAGCAGCAAGAACAACGTTTCAATCTCCATCTAATACTGCCATCACTTTGTCTACCGCCCTCCCCCACCCGCCGTGTCACAATTCGTCAACCCAGCGTACTGCTCTGCTATATGCTCGAGTTTCAGGGCGAACAACAATAACAACAACAACCGTATGGAATTCGGTAGTTGTCATTGGATTTGAAATACGACCCTCCGACATTTCAAACTATTGTAACACAGCGATCAAGTTGGCTAACTGGCATGCGCTTTTGTTTCGTTCCGTCAGCTCAGCAATGCGCCGAGGCGAAAGGAAATTCAACAACAGCAACAACGCTAGAAACCAGTACGTCACTTCTCAATCCTTACACACGGATATAACGCAGCAATGTACGACGGTGGGCGAGGGAGGGGGTGCGTACCGGTGAATTGGGAGATATATACGCACGACTAACCATCCCCCGTCGTCGAAGTATGGCTCGCTTGGCAATGCCACAAAACGCTAACCATCTGTAATCACATTAGCAGCACGCTGACTGATTGCCCCCGCTACGTTCAGTGTCGGAGATCAATCAGTTGGTCCAATGTTTCTTCCACTGACGGTGGTTGGTGGTGGTGATGTTCCTTTGTATTTTGTCTCATCGTTACGGGCCTGATATTTGCGCGAGCCTCAGTGCTCGTTAAGGCTCCCCCCCCCGGCGGCAAGGGATGATTTGTTTTTTGCACGAGAGGCGCACCATTAAAACGTTCATAGTTATTGAAATTCCTTGCAATTCGATATATTTCACTGTGCTACCAATCACCGTTTAGTAACTCTCTCTCTCTCTCGGTACAATGAATATTTTTGTGTATATGCTACGTTTTCTGTCGTTTTTGTTGCAATGGAGTTTCATTCGTTAGACAAGGAAGACCTGATGGAAATTCCACGCTTTTATGTTTTACATTTTTTAAACGTAAGCTGAATAAACATTTTGTGTTAGTGGAATATATTTCCATCCATGAGTGGATTTCACACTGAATCTTCTTTATTTAAAAACTGTATATCGCACAGGCTTTTGTACAACTGACACTGCTAATATTATTATTCATATCTCGCTTCTGTAGGATTACTGTTATATTGTGAGTGAATATTATTGATTATTATAATATTTATTCACACACATCGCTGGCCAGAGCAAATGGGTTTTTCTATTGAATTTTTGCTCTTCGATGGCCCTATTTTACTGTCAAACACAAAAGCCTCGGCCGATTGGAAGAGTCAGCAGTTGAATAAACAGATGACTGCTCTAAAACACCAGAAAAAATAGAGAGATCGTTCAGTCCAATCCATGGCTGGGGCCGATAGCAGCAGCAGTACTGTCGACGACGGACGACGTGGAGGAGGAACAAGCTCTCACTCTCTGAGAGAGCGCAGAGCAACGGAACGTCCGAACGAAATCGCCTGCTTTATTTCATCCGCAAATGGGTTTTATTTGAATTTATATTCAATATTAAATTGCGCAGTTGACCGGTCAAGCAGAGAGACGACTGCAAAACGGATTATTTTTGAACGACCATCAGCCTTTACGTATTGGAATAAAGCTACTACTACTACTCCTCCGGAGAGCTATCATATAATACCCGGGTAGATATCAATGGACGAAAAAATAATCATGCAACCAAGATTGCATGGACAGACAAGGGATATCCGAATATTTCATTATTCGCTATGCTAAAAACTTCAATCTCCCATGGAAGTCTATATAATTGAAATTTCCTTTTTCTGGGCAGTCAAGCTATTACAGTGGAACGTTGATATTATATCTAACATCCGTTGGTAAAAAAACGTATGCATTTTAGATTTAATACTCGCTTGTATATTCATAGATATTGACTAGTATATCAGGGATTGTTTTTAAAAAGAATTGTACTATTTGGATAGATATTTATTCTAGCTCTCTACTAATCATTTTCTTTAGATATTATCGCTGGTCTTTTAGTAAATATATACAAACATTCTTATACACTTAATATATTTTACTTATCAACTAATATCTTTTCTTTGTGTTATACGATCTTACAATGGACGTATCGGCAAAACCGTGAGTACTTTAACTATATATTTTTAAAAAATTCATGTACTCACCTATAAGATAATTCAATCCTCGTTCGGAAAACCAAAAAGGCTTATGCAGTGACTTGTAGCATTTCCGTTTAGTTATGATCTGTAACAAAACGTAATATTCGTTATTTTTAAAAAGCTTCTTTAGTTTCGCTTCGATATTGTAGCGTTTTGATGCGCGGATTTAAAATTGAACCCGTGTCCTAGAAACCCGGGGCATCAGAGCGCTGTTTAATAGAGACCGGCTTCATATATTACCGTGAATTATATGCTGTGACACAGACGGGCATTAAAGAAAATTGACTGCAGCTGAAATGAGATTCCACTGACGCCGTGTACGATGTACGTTTGTGTGTATGTATGTGCGATGTACGGAGAGACACGCAGACAGATTGAGTAATATTTTTCTCGTTTCAATTATGTTTAAACATATACAACACACTAATGACAGGTTACAGCAAAAATATCGAAATAAAAACCTCTGTAATATCGAGACGAAACTATGCACATTGCGTCGCCAGAACATTTATGCTACACAGAGACAGATTCGATATTGCTGGGAGTTTGTTCTGTGAATTTAAGTTAAAACTTGTATCCTAGAAAGCTGACAAGTGTATTTTAAAACTAAACAGAGTCACTGCGTATACTTTTACCTTATGCACTGTTTATTTTCTTCACAACTTTATATTTATTCATAGTTATATGTACGCTCGTATGTCGTGAAGTGGTTTTGCTAAAATTAAAGTAATATTTATTATATTCCACCGTCGTGTACGTTGCAATTTGCTTTACCTAAAGCATACTGTGTAAAGGTTTGTTTACACCACAAACATGCGGAGCGCAAGTATGAAGCAAGTCACGCTTCATAAACATTACGCATGCGTGCCGTAGTATCATCATTATATTTAACATTGATGTCAAAAGTTCTTTTTACCCAAAAATAAATACAAACATATAGTGCAGTGTATACAAATTATATGAAATAAAAAACGAAATTAGTAATTGGTAATATTCAAACTTATTGCGACGTAATTGGCTTTCTCGCGCGCTACGAATAAAACCGAGTTCAGAGTTAAATTGCAGTGCAAATAGTGTGCGATAAGTGGTAATTATTTGTAAATCATTATGGAATTTCCGTACCGGAAATAATACTATAACAGTTGCTGTATGTATGTGTATAAGTTAACGTATGTCTATATGCACAAGTTTAGTACAGAAGTTAGTCGTGTATGTATGTGTGTGTATGGCTATATAGACTACAATGTACAAGTCACTCTACATGTATATACAAGTTTGAATATATATGTATTAGTGTAGAAGTTTGTACATATGTCTCTATATAGCGCGCGCGTGTGTGTATGAGAGAGAGATAGGTATATGGTATTTAATTCGATAAACAGTTACAGTTTACTAAAACTCTCTGTCTATCTCACTCTCACGTATATGCTGTCCGTATGTGCGAAGCATGAGATTACCAATTATATTGTTTGGCTAATTCAATATTTGATGATCGTCGTCTATATTTGATGAGACCAGCACATACTTGTTTAACCAGATATATAACTCAGTAACATGCGCGCGTGCGCACATACAGTACACACGTGTGTGTGACGATACACGTTTAATACACCACACTGTAAATCTAACCATAGTCTGCGGCAAGAGAGGAATATCCGACTGCCTGTTCATCCATACTTCCATCAAACCAGTATTTCATATATTAATACCAAACATCATGGCTTTACCCTGGCTGGAGTATACAAGATATACACTATAATTTACCCATCATAACTAATTCAATTATGATTTGAAACATTACGAAACTGGTTTATCAAAATCTATAGATATTAACAAAGCAACCATCTATGTATATTTCATGGAATTGAATTAATTTTATACCCAAATCCATATGTACTTTTCTCCTTGCCAATGTTTCAAATCTAAATCCCTTGTTTTTTTCTAAACGACATAAAATTTCAAATTCCCTCACACGTGGTCTTCGAAAGGAAAGCCACACGAAATAAAATGCATTAAATCCCGTGGAGAAAAAATAAATAAAATCGAGAAATCATCGAATGTAATTCAACGCCTGAGACGAGTTTTCTGGCCACGGGGATTGCCCCGGTGTGTGTGTGATGTGGAGAAGGCCGTATCGGATCATGAGCCCACGTGCTGGCCACAATTCTTCCGCAATATTACGCGCCCGCGCGAGCACAGCAGCAGCAAGCGTTATTTCCACTTAGGAGAAGAGATGCTACCCTCCCTGATTCTCTCTCTCACCCTGCCGGTCGTGTGTTTTGGCGCCCAACGTGGGGTTGTGTTCAATGTCATTACATTTCAATTTTAAAAATTGATATTTTATTGATTCAAGGCAACGATCCTAATACAATCTTAATCTCTGGGCTGGCTGAGCAGAATTCAAATGATCCCCGTATGTTGTGTGTTGTATGCAGAGGCGGATCTAGAGGGAAAACATCAGTATTGGTTCTGGTGTGTAGCATCGAATACGATATATGGAAACTATCTTGATGTTGTACAGGGATATTGGATAAAAATACAAATGTATTGGAAATACTAGTTTAGGTTTAAGAAAATGTGGATAAGTATTACAATTTACCGATGGATTTAAAGTTTACAGGAATATATGTTCGAGAATTCATGTTTCTAATGCGAGAATATTTGAAAGAACTGTCATATCAAATCTGTCCAATACATTTCATGTTATAGGGACAGATAATTACTCGTACTTTCATTTTGATATTGTTCATTCTGTTTCGTGCAGTCCAACAACTTCGATAGTTATTGCCATAATCAACGTTTGAAAATAAAAATACATACATACATTTCTCTTTACATAGTATCCATATTCAAATGACACAGTCTTTCAGATCTCACAGAGAGACATATTCTAATTATGACTAACGACGTACCGTATACTTGGTTACAAATACACACACACACGCCCTTCTTTGTTCTCTATACTTTAAAGGGTCCTCTTCTTCTTGTCATATCCTTTAATGTACCTGCGCACACACACGCGCGCGCGCCATCTAAATACGACAATTCGTAACTGTTTGTATAATCAAAGACATATATGTTCAAAAGGTAGGTTTTCCTTTATATTCCAGCCCCGCCCTTGTACCGGTTCTGTATCGACAGGGATGTTGTCGGCAAGGAAAAGACCACATAAGGACATTTGGTTGTCATACGTTGGTAACAGTGGCAGCAGTGAAGTTGGTACGCTTGCTTAGCCCGTGCTATGGGATGAGAGGTGGCCATTTCCATATGACTAGTATATGTTCCTTTTCAATGATTCCTAACCCCCCACCCCTTGCCTCACCCCCACAATTCTGCTACACTGGTTAGACGCTACTAAACTTCTGACTACGTTGCTGACGTGCCATGATTACAGATGAAGTTTCCCCTCATATGGGGATGTGTATGTGTGTGAGTGTGTGTTGCAACCGTTTACCAACGGTTGAACCGGGTTGAAACTTACCGGTACCGGTGGCCAGTCAGTTGAGTGGTTAGTTAATTTCGGTTAGTACAGTGTGCAGAATTGTTTGGGCGTGAAAATAATAGATGTTTGCATATGTACATTAGGTTGTACCTAGTTTTGTTTCTTTTCCAATGAATTACTGTCATTTCACATAAACAAATACAGTTATTAACTGAGACTGTTTATATATGTTATCACTATTTATGTTTTGTATAAAATATTATTTATTCAATGCATGTTCAAGAGAACAGTGACAAGTGATTTATTTTAGACAAATGAACAAATTAAAAGTCACGCGATTTCTTCAACACGTTTTCCATAGAAATATGTTTTACAAATAACGACGTACTGTTTTCGAAAGTCATATTTCACTACTTGTTAATCGAGGGAAATTTTTACAAATAAATAAACTCGATTTACCAACGGAAACAAAACAATAATTTTTCATATCTCGGTAAACAACAAAGCAATCATTTCAACGAGAAACAAAAAAGAAAACGTTACTAAAATCAACCAACCATTGCACGTATTCGTATGTGTCTTGTTGTAATTAACAACTGTTTTAATGATCTACACTTCAATGCTCGTAAAATAATGTCCATCATTTTTTCCCTTCGCATTCTATGCTTATGGGAAAAACACTTGGTCTATGTAGATATTTGCAACTACCCTATTTTATGGGTTTCCATACTGATGTAAGCCTTCTTACTCCTCCTCACTCTCTCCTCAATACGATGGATACGAAACATTAGAAGTCATTCCATATTTATGGCCCCGGTGCATCGTAAACCTGGAGAATTTCATTACACTGTAAGTTACAATAAGAATTCTTTGACGATGACAACATCAATTTCTTGTGACCGAGAAGTCGAGGAGACACAGTGTGTAGTGTTTCCCATCTCTCTCTCTCTCTGTATAGTATCCTGCTCTCGATATCGCGTAACTAAAATACACACTCCGAAAAGTTAAATTGAAAATCTATTGAGGCATATTTCCTTTCGCAAGCTTTCCGCGTTTTCTTGCCAACAATATAAAAATAACTCACATCATTTCCAGTTCTTTGAGAAATTCTCTCTTCACGTTCTGCCTAATATGATCTGAGGACGTGTTTCTACCGGTATACAAACACACATTGGAAGAATCTTTAGGAGAAAGAGAGAGAGAGAGCGAGAGAAGGATGGGAGCAGATTGTACGAATAGTCCCAAGGTGGAGATAAAATAATGATGATATTGACAAACAATGCTATCGAGAGCTAGGCTAGCTTTGTCAACATACTAGATCCAATGCGTACATCTAGTCAATTACCATGCAAAATCAGTTTTCAGTTTATCTAATTGAATTTCAATAGATGAAAATACTACGGTTATCTTCTTCGCTTCAAGGTGAACATTTATATATTCTGTATTCTTTGGAAACAAAAAGCTAGCACCAAACATAAACAACAATATCTATGCATTTCTCGTCTAACAAAAGAACTAATCGTTTTACTTTAATACGTTATCCATGGAACAACTGAACGTTCAAGGCAAACAAAAAATTTTAAAGGTTTACGATAATCCTTTGTGGTGTTTATATGTGGGTGAGTAATGTTGTTCGACGAATATATATTAGGGGTAGCGGTGTTGTTCCGTGACTGCATGCATAGTTGTACTTGTTATTGTAAAGGCTAATGTATATTTGATTGCGACGGTTGACTACCATGGAGCTTGTCAACTGGAACTTATATACACTAACGTAAATGGAATAATATGGCACCCTTTCCAGCTTTATGTTATGCATCCAGAACCGGGCCCAGGAGATATTTTGATCGTAGGCCTTAATCCATTCTTGCATAATACTTCTTAAAGTAAGCTAGATATTTTCAAATTAACTTCCATTGTCTGTTGAAAATAAATTTACGTATTTATTTCTCTTCAAGTTCAGAGACCTTTTGATTTTGAGATAAAGAAATTTAGTTGTAAATTCAAGCAAATCCCGGTGTAAAATGGCTATTTGAAACACTGAATTAACCAACATTTTTTAGAATTTCCATAAAGATTTGCTTCCAAAGCAAAGACATTTGTTATGGTCTTCTGCTGTTGGAAGCCGGTTCTGTCCATATTCTCCCTCATGCTATACACGGACAGTGTTAAATTAGCATAAAGACAGTCTAGTTTTATGGTGGTGACGGCGGTTGATGGAACATATAAGCATACAGTCCATAGGACGACACAAAAGATACTGCGATATGTCTGTCCCATGTATGACTGTACATGTACGTACGTGTGTATGTGTCTGCAGGGATAGTGGTTGCCTGCTGGCTGCTAAGGCATACAAAGTGCTTCATTTGGTTGGACGAGTAATTATTATATCCAGCTGGATTCGTTAATAACATTTACCTTCGCTGCCAACGACCAACGGCTGATGTAATAAACTAAGGGTGCTTCAATAGATGTGGGCTAGTGAATTTTGAATGGACCCTCCAAGTAATATTGGGTTCCAGGTACCTTTACATGGAATACCTTTCTTAGAACATAACATTAACCGATAGAAGAGATATTGGATGGAGCTTGTGTGCGTAGTAGATTACATTAGTCTAGTAATAGAGTAGACTTTAGAAAACTTGAATATCTTTCTAACCTAGAACAGAAATTAAATTGAGAAATTAGTTTAGTAATTTAACAGTAATGCCTAGACATTTATGTTATGTCATGGATAAGATCCGGGTATAATATGAAATACATACCACGTTGACAATTCTCCATTAGCTAAAACTAACTGAACTCTCGTGTTGTCCTCGTATTATTTTAATTTCACCGTATATAAAACGACGTGATATGCATGTTGTCATTGTAAATGCTAAATTTACATTTATATTAATACGAAAAGTTATAAAGCAGCTGGGATATTTATTCATAAATATCACGAAACCGTTCATAAATACAGTCGTAAATTTTATACGAGATGGACTCGGGTAATTTCGTCTTTTTATAGAGCTGGATGGAAATTTTGAATAATATTCTAAAGAAAAAGTAAAACATATACATATTAACGCTCAGTATGAGTTAATACTAAGAATCCTATTCATAATTCATAGAATAATTTCTAGGATAATGTCGAAATGAAATTAAAGTGTTTACTTGGGTAAATAGGATGGAATTCTATCAGACAGATTTCAGATTAAAATTGAACGTCGTGTCCTAGAAACCCTGCTGTATAAATAAACGCTTCGATATTCTATTAGATACAACATTTATCACCTGTGTTCCTGTTCGGAGAATGCAAAATAGTCAAAAGAAACACGCTGAAATCCATTGTCACCAGCCGCCTAGATTAAAAATGATTAATTCACAACAGTTCACAATGGTATTTTTAATGACCCGTTTTTTTTAGAGATCCGCATCACAATAGCCCGACAGCGCTAAACGCTATGGTTGTATGCAGGTTGTGTCGGCGTGTAGCAGTTTAGTTTTCAACGACAACCAAGTTAGTCTCAACTTTTCTTTTTTATTTTGGTCGCTATCGATTCTCATTATTTATTCAGAATAAAGTACTAATGGAAATTCAATAACGCCCGTCGCCCGTGCCCTGTGTGTGTGTGTGAGGTGTAAAAGACGATATAAAAATAAAATATGTTAATTTATTTAATTATGCAAACACGAAGCGCGAGAAGCAAGTCCCAACGAACCGATGTGCGGTTTTTGTCGGGTCGCGTCTGCTTGGATGGGGACAGAAGAAATGTGATGATGGTGTGGGGAAAATAAACTGGAAGAAGAAGGATATATATATATATTAAAGTCTTCTCAATATGCTTATAGTACTGGGAGAGCAAAATTCAATTTTATAATTGTCCAGCAAAATGTTTCAGCTGATGCAATGCCGAGTTCCTTATGGGAATTGAGACTTTCGGTTGAATTTAGCTTATTATTCTCCAAAACATAAAATACCATTAATATTATATTGAATAGAAAACGACCAAAGCAACAGTGTTAACCAAGGCAGGATATTTTTTGATTATGGTCTAAGAGCGAATATGATTCACTTTTCTATATCATCTAGCAATAATTAACAATATCCCATTTGTAAAACTTCATCATCATATTACCACATTTCATATGCATTTAATATACTTCCTTGCACATAGACATATGTTATATTACACTGATTATAATTCCTAGTGAACCGATTGAAACCTATATTATACTCATAGACGTAATCGTATTATGTAACTGGTGACTGAGTGTTCGTACGTACGTACGTACTCATTGCGGTGCGCGCACGCGTTCAATTACATTCTCAATGAGAAGGTAATTAGCACTGGTCGGTTGACTGATTTGAACAAAAGAACACAAACACACACACACACACATATGTAGGTGGTTGGAGGCCAATACTGGTAGTTCAATGGCAGAGGGCAGAG
>JAGJTL010000025.1:1618273-1630709 GCA_022063505.1 Calosoma granatense
TATATATATACATATATATATGCATGTGTGTAGTTATCAATTGATATTTGAACTGTCTAGTTAAGTGTAATATATAACAGTGGAAAAATCAATTTTTATATTGAGTTTTATCGTATTGTTCAACAGGATAATAACTTTATATTAACGTGTAATATCATCAGTTTTATTATATGTTTTTATACAGACAAGCTATATATTAAACAGTATATATTAGTATTTTCAATGACTAGAGAAATAGCTACACGTTAAACTTTTTACCTTGCAACTTTAACAGTCGTCCTCAAGCAGGAGGATGACTTAAAATAATAAACCCCGCTCACCATCACTCTAGGAAATAATGAGCAAACATTTCACATTTAATTCCGAGATATTTGTCTTGTGTGAGTTTATCGTACAGCGGAAAAAAACTCCTCCGGAAGATATTTAAAGCGGATTACAATTAGAAAAGAATTTTAAGATCCAGAGAGTGCGCCCCGTGCAAGTGAGAGACTTTTCAGAGTGAGTGAGACACACGTGCTGTGTTAGATATAATTTTACAGTACCGTTTCCGTCTACGACACACAGTGCTGCCTCTACCGGTATTTTTCTTCGCGCGCGTTCGTTTTTTTTTCAAAAATCTACGGAACGGAAAACTAAAGTTTCGTAGATACTGACAATATAAAACGCTTTTAAGAGTTTTTTTTTTGTTTTTGGAAAATGTAAAACAAAACCGCCTCGCGTCGTGTCTTGTGCACAGAAGGCCATCACATAAATTCTATTTTGCCACGCTGACAATATAATTTATCGAAAGTTCAGTTTATAAGTGGATTCACATCAATAAATCACATTCCAGCTTTAAGACCTGGAGCAGCAACAAAGTGCAGTTCATATTACTGCTTATAGACAGCACCATCATAGCGAAAACTTGCGCTTCATTTACTTGTTTTCTGTATCGTAAACAGTTGAATAGCATGACAGATGCCTGCTAGATCAAACTTATGACATTTACAGCGCATGCGTCTTCCCCCACCGCTAGCATGCATCTAAACCCCCCACTCCACAGTATTGACAATTGCTCGTTTTCTGAACACGTCGCATAAGCCACCTTGTGAGATATGACAGCGGAAGTATAGAGGAGTGGGGGTATGCTTATGCAATAACGGGGTGGAGGAAGCTTGTAAGATGCTTATAAAATATTCTGTGACGAATATATCGGTCAAATATTAAACTTTAATACAAATACTAGCTCATAGATCATATCTCACAAAACATACCTACATGGTACACTTGTATTTATTAATACTTTATCATATGACAAACATGTTTCTACAAATAGCCCATGTTTTTACTTTTATCTATACATAAGTAGACCTGTAGTGTCTTGTAATGTTTGCGATAAAAACAAATGCAAAGCAGATACAATCTACTGACGTTGGTGAAAACATTAGTCGCTATCATTCTACCTGTGAGAAACACGTTTGTGCCACATTTTAACGACAAATACGGTGTGTGCAGAGCTTTGTGGGCGAGGGAGGGAGCAGGAAATTGAACTTATGAATAAATAAACATTGTATTCCATCGTTTAGGAGTGTGAAATCGGAGTTCTCTCAAACAAACGTACACAAACACACGGTGAGAGTGTAAGTGTGTTTGAGAATTTCGTCACTAGATGGCACACTGTAACGGGGGTTCGTATTTGAGAATGTTGACGACAGAATGGGCGATTAGGTGAGTAGGTAGCTGTATAATAGTGTATGTATGTGTGTTCTGTGTATATAAATATGTGTTGCCTGAATGTATCTCACTGTATATAAGTTTATGTATGTGTGTGTGTGTGAAGTGAAGCCAGTTTTCTTTTACAACCCGTACGCTCCACGGAAACCAACTTCGATTTCCTCAGTAAAGCGTACTCATTTAACGCTATTGTGCACCACCCAACCGTCCATGTGTATATGTGTGTGTCTGTGTGTGTGTGTGGGGTTGGTGCGCGCACCGAGATTTATAATCTTTGGCTGGTAAAGTGAACGAGAATAAAGCGGAGGGTCGTTTGTCTCAACCATTACACACACACACACACACACACATACATGTGTGTGTAGGTGTATGGTGCAACTCACCAACAGCTAAGAGTAACAAGCCAGCCTACACAAGGAACAGATTGCAACGAAATTAACTTCTCAACAGGCGAATCTAAGTTTCCCAAAATGTGGACCCTACAATACGCTATAGAGCACTGTTCTTATATACGAGTAATTTACCATTCACTGTAGTCAAATAAAAGTTAGCTAGATATTGCCATCTTCTATACTGTGTAGTATGTCAAGAGTAATAAAAGATTTAGATAAGTAACTACAATATAAAACACCTCATTACTTCGTCACTGCTTGCAGAAATACTAGCTAGTAGAAATGTCCCAAGAACATGTACACGATAATAAACTTCCATCACATGGAACTCTAGTGTGTACGCTATGAAGTGTAAATTATACTTTTATCACGCCGTATTTCTCACATTCCGTCTGCTAGCATGAACTTGGTAGAATGAGACAATACCCCACACTCCCCGAGTTCAGTTACAATATACCAGCCTGGCGTCTCGCCTTGCTTCTCGGCTCTCTCTGCTGTGTGTCGCGTTTGGTATTTATTTTATCGTTCATGGTAATAAACCAAAAGATAAATACCGCACAGTTCGGGATTTGCGGAATTGGTTGGCGAAGTTGATTGTGTTTTCGCACAAGTTCGAATAATTACGTGCAAGTCCAGATTAACCCAATTGCTTCACAAAGCGGATTATTAACGAAACATATATCGATTTCATTTGCCGGTACACCGCAATCTGTATCGTCAATGTTGAGCAAATAATATTGCACGTTGTTAGAATCAGTCGAACGTAAGGATATATATTGCAAGCAATTCAAGATAGTACTTGAACTATCCAACTGCTGTTGGAGACTCGAGTAGTAGTGAATATATTCTGTTCTGTTTCTAGTTCTTTCAAATAATCATTCGTGGTAAGAATTGAAAGAAACCTGTGTATGGGGTTAGATGTGTGAAGTATGGTGAGTGAAAACATTATTTGAGGTCCAATAAGACTTTCTTTTCTTTGTACACCCATATACATATATCTTTGCTCTTTCTACACTTCTCCATTTACACACTCCTGAACTGTCATTCACCAAATGGCTGTCTACCTAATTTATATGAGCACTTATTCTGAATAAACTGCGCGATCGAATCGCATAAAAGTAGCGAGTTCCGACTCGATACACATGTGAAATATATCTACTACGTCTTGGTCGCACGGCTTCTCCATACAAATTGAAAACTGAATGGTGCCTTCCTACTATGACAGCACGCGTCACATCAACGTTTTGGATCGATAATAAACTCACGCTGACACGCGTCTCTTCTTTGGAGGCAATGAGATGGGAGTTTATGTTGTACTGAATACAACTGGTAGCTCTATGTTTTTTTTCTGGATAGACTATTCTATGCTATTGGACCTGTTCCGGTTATAGAGCCATTCTGGATGAATATATGTACAGTCGTGACTAAATTCCATATATCTCTCCTCTTTTGGTAAATTGTGTTAAAACTGGCGATGTGTCGGCCGTAATGGCCGCCCCATCGGTGCAAAGCCTTCTTGTCACGGTCGGGTATAAAAATGACAGATTGGCGAATTTCTGGTCCGGTGGCGGCTGTCATAGCCTTTAGGATCAACGGCAGCCACGTTAGCCGGGGACCACATACAGAGAGAGTATTCTGTGAGGTACCCAGAGTGGACTCGTCAGTAACCAGGGTTGGACTACTGAACAATGGTGCCGGGGAAGGACTGACAGTGAGAGAGTTAGTACATACATAGGGATTAGTGCGGGTTGTAAAGATTTAAGCCAGTGGATTAAGGGAAAATACGATACTTGTATCAGTTTTCCGATATGTACATCTCCATAAATTTCAAATTGATTTTGTAAAAAAACCTTTTTCAATCCTGAATTGAAGGATATTTTAATATTCTGCGGTACGATGTGGCCATATTTGTGTCCTAAAAAACTCAGCAAATGGATAAGATCCTATATTCTTACGAATCTCTCTCACTCGTCCGCATTAACAACTATACATTTGTTCTTATTAAAATCTTGATGATCCATCTTCTCAAAAGAGTAAGGCAAGTCTGTCTTAGACTTTCTGACTCGGTACTGTTATTCTCTGCTATGAATTCTCCGTATCGGTCAGCTATCTCTCACCAATGTACATATGTGTGTGTGTGTCGGTTCACAATAATAGACAGTGACTAATTGACAAGCGGCGTGCGGTAGCTGGTCCTAGTGAAACTATCGCAAAAACACAATCACTGCCGAGCGGTCAGTCAGTTCCGATATAATACCAACTGGAACACACAGTCTGTGACTGGAATAAATAAACACTTGAGAGAATAACGCCACTACTCTCTCTCTGGGCTAACCTATCCGTTGTCCCATCGTCTATACTGTTCTGCTACCTCCCGCCCGCCCAGCCGACTGCAGCAGACCATTGTTTGTCAGGATTTCACGTGTCGAATAATACTTTATCGATTAACCTCCGCGCTATGAAGCACGCGGACAATAACACACACAACTATTCCTCCTGCATGAGCCAGGAATGCTGTGAGCAGAATTGCCACCGGGTAAATATTGGCCAGCCAACTGAAATTTCATTTATTTGATGGAAATGTGTTTTGATGGATGTGGTCGCCGGGTGTCTCAATTTACTATGAAATATTACTGTGTAGAATGATTGTTCGCTATGAATGTTTTATGCCGGTGAATGAATGAATAAACTATGACAGAAGCGATTGGAAACGTTTGCAGTAGCTTCAAGTAAACTTTGCTGGGTCAAATAAAACTTGTGTTTATGCAGTTGGGTAGTGTTATGGAGGTTCTTACGGAAATATTGCACTGGAACTATGTAATGAAACTATAATGCTACATTTTATTTAGAGAATGTATGTAATTTTCATTGAGATGTGTGCCCGACCAGTGAAATTTTGGACTAGTCCGAGCCTGGCGTTCTGTGGTCAAGCTGACCTCGAGCCATGTAGTCCGGTGGCCGGTTAAAGTGGAGTATGTTGTCCTTTGTGTGCCACGGAGGAGAACCAACACAGATTATGCCAACTATTCACTAAGCATCTAATTTGAAATTGATTCTAAACGTTAGTGGAATGTTCTGCGTTAGGATCTCAGCTTAAAAACCAACTAACTTCAACTCGACATTTATCTATACACAATTCCAAATACAGCGATGGAAATTGCACAATGTTGCACAATCTACAAATCCTTGTATATATTTTTCCATTTATTTCATTTAGAATATTCTCATATCTTATAATAATTTAAAATAACTGCCACAGCACAGTACGAAGTCGACCGTCATTTCTGCAATTTAATATCATCAAATTTAATTTCATCAACATTCCCGGCAAATAAAAGAAACTATCCCAGCATCCTCGGTGATCCAGGTGAGGAGTTTCTTTTTAATATCCACTCCCATTCCATTCGTCTTCCTTCTGAACCAGGTTCAGCGTTCATTCACCGGCAAACGTCATCGCGGTTGACCAGGCTGGTGACTGTCTTTTATTTGCAAGGTGATAGCACATTTACATAACTCTGTTTTAAGTTGGCTGCGACACAAGCGCTGCACAACTGTGCGACAGCAGACTGGTGGTTTTAATAAAACTCGTTTAAACTTGGGAATCTTTTCCCGACAATAAAAAAAAAGATACTCGCGGAGTCATTTATCTAGATTTATGATTTGAAACTCGCAGTCGCCGTTTTTCTGACGGATGCACAACATTGAACGAAGAGATTAATTACCCGCTTTAACACTGGACAGATGGACAGAAATTAACAATATAATTATTGTTTTGACAGATGAGTAATTAAAACTGATTTTTAATCTTTTATAAGAGAAAAGTCTTCCGTTGAAACTATATGTCCTTTAAATGGCACTATCTTTACAATTATACAACTTACCAGTTGGAATATAATTGTGAGATTATTTGAGAAATCATGACACATCTTCTTACTTATGATGATGATGATAAAATGTTACTAAATAAGGATACATCTATGTACCCCCGTACTCTGTATCACTCCTATCAATTCATTCACCTCGCGTGCAATGGTTCGTCGGCCATGAACATTACTTCGTGATGAATCCGCCAGGGGTATGACAGTGTGCTGAGTTTGTAACAGTTGTTTTAATGTTTTGGCAGGTTCACAAAAAGCTGCCATTGTCCTCAGGCATTCAGAAACGTGCGACATAAACAAAGAGTCGGTCTCTTCGCCATATGCAAAGCATCACACGAACACCAACACACATACACAGTGCCAACCAGCCGCTAGTTGTGCATTACTACCACCAGTAGCGCTGCCTGTCAGCGACCCGACAATAACAGTATTGTGCTCCCTGGTTCTTACTGCTTTCTTGTACTTCTCGTGATTATTTACATACGTTTCATTTCAATGTGTGTCGGGTTTCTTTTGAAGATTGAAGCTCACGGTACGTATATGATTATTCTAGAAGGTTCAAGATTTTGTGAATGTATATTCGGGGTTCAACATGACTCATTGTAGTTATTTGTGCTTCTAGTAGGTATAGAATTTCAGATCATTGTTAATTTTTTAACCCACCAAGGGTTATATATAATAATCAAAACAAGAAAGTAGGTCAATTTAAAAGTTTAAAATTTATGCTGTCCGCCTGCTGTTCATTGTTAACGGCCATCGAAATTCGCCAAACTCGGGTCATTCGGCCTGTCGTTATTCTTTCATTGTAACGTATTACAGTCCATAATCGTAAATAAACGTGGGCAAAAGCGAAAGTAATGTCGGAAGTGGAACTTGGAGGGCACACACACACACACACACGTGGGAGGAAGAAGAGAAGAACTGAGATGAGAATTGAGAATGAAGTAAACTAGTATCAACAAAGACAGTTGTGACAATTCTTACAAGTTCCTCCAAAAACCACCAACACTGGATAAACTTACTAAGGTTATGTATCAGAAAACTTCCTTCACACACACACACACACAGACAGAAGCGCGGGCACAGAGCTGTAGTGAAACTTTTATTAAGTAACTGGCTCGCGCCGAACTAAAGTTTACTAAACTGCCACTAGATTACGCCCAAAGGCACGAGCAGCTATGATTGTATTGGCATGTTTATTCCCTGCCCGCACATCGCCACCCCCACACTCCGTGCTTCCCGCAACCGTCTGAATGAGTTAAAAGTTCCAGCTGTATAAATATTGAGCATTCGGTACGAATTTATCATCATTAGCAAAGTTTTAACACTATTGATTACCAGATCGAGCGGAAAATTGTGCGACGGATTCACGATCTTAATCAGTGGCGAAGAATTGGCCAAAGAAACCGTGATACGTGTGTAACATCTTCGTCGCTGTATTATTGAAAAGAGTAATGAATGTATCCCGCACAACTAACAAATGGGACTTGATGTAAATAATATAGATTCCTTCAAACGATCCATATCAATTTCCATACCCTGCATTTCTGTAAATATAAAAAACTTTTCCGACTCCCATTCCGCTGTTAATTTAACATATCAAAGAGGACCGTCTCAAAGAAATGCCATTCCGTAATATATATCTTTGCACTCGTTCACATTCACTTGTCAATAAACATATTGATATTTTCTTACGAATGTACCTCCCTCTCCCCTGCCCGACGCGCACTACGATTCTTTGTAGAAATATTCAATTGTTATACACTTCGTGTCGGTTGTTCAATTTTGTGAGATCTGAAGAAGTTTTTTTGTAAATGAATGGTAATTGTGACAGAAATGATATTTCAGTTTAATTTCTCGCCAGCAGAATGTGGGGGAGCGAGGGTTGTGTGATGAAATGATGTATCCGCGGGGCAACTGTCAAAAATAGGGGGGAAGCCAGTTTTCATTTGAAGGGTGAAGGCACACACCAGAGGAAATAATAACAGGGAAAACACATTTCACGGGGGTTACAAAAAACGCCTGCAGCGTGATGAGTCTAGCTGTCAATGATGGAGAAGCATTATTTGCTTCTCTTCTTTGACGGTATAGATATCTTTGTTTAATATTAAATCCCCAGTTGCTATAGTTGGTGGAAGACTCGTCTCGAAAATAAGCTTAAGAGAAGTTTTCAAGAAATACTTCTACAAATATATAATTTAATGCATTTTGTTGACAAGTTGATTAGTGTTGGGTTTCTAGGATTCAGCATTACTTACCTGTTCGCATAACATTAATGCTACATTGGGAATAAGTTCGATATTGTGGAATTTTGATTCGCATGCTATAAATCCGGCACTAGATTCTTGGAACCTGTGCATGTAGGTCTAATATTAAGTAATTAATAGTTCCCAAAAATCAACGCATTGCTTTGAAAATCACTTTACTATATTAACTCTTTCTTGCATAATTGTCAAAATACTGTGTTGTTTACAGTGTAACTACATTTTTGCTTAAAAGTTTACAAACACAATTCTTAACAACGGTCAAATGTTTGACGTCACAACAACAATTTGACTGACTGATTTCAATGTTGCAAAACACACAAATACCCAACGCGTCGTCTTTTAAAGAAAAGCCCAGTGCGCAAACTCTCCGAGTCGTGCTTTGTGCCCATTATGTTGCATACAACTTTAATTAAATACCTCAACGTCAACGGTTTAAGTTTAAACTTGGAATGAGTAACGTTCGATGTGCGCGCCGCCAGCCAGCAACTACACAAAGCATCGCGGAACTTCGTCACTTGACGTATGATAATTTGTTATTCTAATAAATGGTTTCTGCTGCGGCTGCGCACCGATAAAAATGTTCACGCAACGCACAGTGTCTGCCGGTTGTTGTTGTAAAGAGTGTAGAGTGCTTTTCGTTTGTTCTATATACATTACAGGTATTGTTTGATCGGATGTCCAGATTAATGTGAATCTTTAGTGTAGTTTTGGTGGTAAAACTTTTCAATTACAACAAGAAAACAACTGATGACAACTTCTCCGCAATACATGGCATACTTGTGTTGCTATTTTCGTTTGTTAAAATTTTAATGGAAATGTATAAATTTTGTAAATTTCACATGATATATGATTATCTTTTGAAATCAAGTTGGCTATGCATGAAGAAAATTTGTATGTGTATTCAAAACAAAATTTTAGCAGCGCGTGAAGTTTTGTTTTAGAAATTAAGTACCGTGGAATATGTGATTATTTTGTGCTAATTTTATACTTTATTGTTTTAAGACTTTTGTTAAGATATTAATGGTTAAGAATTTGTCAAGGAAATGATAATACATTGTCACTAAAATTTCCCTAAAATACATACATAATTTCAAGGATTTTTTCATTAATTTGTTGGTAAGCCTATAGAGATTAAATGAATTTGATCACTTCGTGTGATTTTTGTAGAATTCCAAATGACTGCAATGTACATATACGTCTATATATGTACATTACATGAACTGAGTATGTGTAAAATTCAAACAGTATGTTTATCTTTCAAATTATATGGAAGGCAAATACACACACGCACACATGTGCTCACATACATACATACATATATAGCGCAGCTGCACTGGTGCACCTAAATAAATATTAATCCTTCGTTAAATTATTTCCGCCATCAGTTTGTCGTCGAGTAGCAACGCGCGCGAGCACCACCAGCAGCAGCAGTAGCAGCACAACGAATATTTTATCTGAAATTACAAAATAATCGTGTTCTATGGTTCGTTTCCTTTTTCTAATAGAGTCCCATAGATTGTACACGATCAGTTACACGCGATATTGCTCACATACACACCCGGGTATATGTGTAGGAGGGAGAAATAGGCTGCTTCCAGCAGGATCGGCTGCAGGAGTAAGGGAAAATTAAACAGAGTGCAGTAGATTCTTTTCTTTAGCCATGGAGAGGAATTATGACTATCGTCAGAGCACCTAAGGTCACTTGCACCTAGGTGCTACTTCCAAATATGCACCCCTTTGCAAATGAAAATATATTTCTCAATATCCTGAGATACTGTGGCCATTAGCAAAGACTGGAGTTGTTTTCTTCTCAGGGCTCGAAAATGTGGTTACCATCTCTGCTTACCATCCTAAACCCTCACCATTGCCATACCTCCGTTAGAATATGTAGGGTTTTTAATTCGAAATTTAAGAATCAAAATCCTACACTATTAAATCTGTTTAATAACATTAATGGTGATGATGATAAAACTGCTAGTCTTCAAAATTTCCAAGCCGGTCCTGTACCGCGGGTAATAAACTCTATGGGCCATGTACGGCGTAATAAGAAAGCGTACAAAGTACTTGATTACGTACTGTCATACAAGCGCCCCGGTGGCGTAACTCTACTGATATAACTAAAAACCAGCGGGTACAACCTCCTAGTATACATGTATGTATGTACACCCACATACAGCGTCCTGATACATCTATTTATCAGGTCTCTAGGGTCACATAGCCTGCTTTATACTTTAGCGACACGACCAACCCTACACGTTCATGCTTGCTTCGTCGTTGTTGTTGGAGCTGTTCACAGCTCACTAGTTTGCCGTTACTGTAAAGTAATTTATACCTAACCCCTGACTATATATTCTATTTAATATTTTTCTCTATCGTGCGTATATACATGTGCGTGTATGTGTATTTATTGATTTGTATCTTGGAGAATATTTTTCCAAATACGTTTTGAGTAGGCAGAAAAAAATTGTGGAGGAAAATTGAGTTTGGAAGTATGGAAAAAATACTGGAATATAAATACCTTTTAGGAATACGATGGCTTAGATTATAATAGTAAATATAGATACATATAGTTTATTTTTCTTGTGCTATGCTTCACATCATTCATAACAATCGTATGGATCAAATCAGTAATGCAGAACAAAGACAGTAGATAGAATATTTTTGTTATTTCTTAGTTCGAAGGATAATGACGTGAAGCACAGTGCAAGAAAAATAGACTATATATACATACATATCTACGTACGTACCTATATACAGTGTAAGTTATATTTTAACGAAATTAAATTGTTGCCTGTGCCGAGCAAATATGGATGAACCTGTTTGTCACGGTATGTATATATAATACGGTTCTTTCTATTTGCCAAGTACAAATATAAGTTTCCTTTGCAACAGTGTACCAGCATAATCTGCTGTATGAATTTTATTCTCTTATTACATTCTGTAATATACCACGGCCATCTCTCTCTCTCTCTCTCTCTGTCATCCTGCGAGTACATGCTCCTTGAAGAAATATATTTGCTTTATAAATCATTGTCTACTAATGTATTTTTTCATCCAAGTAAGTAATTATAGTCCAGTTTCCATTAAGAAACATACGAAAGAAATAATTATAATTCTAAAAAGTTTTCTATCCTGTAATTAATGAAAATATAAGTAACTTTTCAATTAATGTTTTTAATGGTGCGTCATTATGTGTCTTTAATGTACAAGAATCATTATTAACATTGTAACGGAAAAAGTTAATTTAGTTTGGATATTATTTATTTAAAACTAGTATTTACTATAAAATGCAAAGAAAAAAACAGCTAACTACAATTATTGAGCCAAAATCCTTCATTTGCTTCAGAATCTGGTCATAGATCTTGGCGTTAAAAGTCGCGCATTTCTGCCTTCAAAAAGATTTTTGTGTAGCAACTCCGAAGATTCTGCTACGAATGACATGTAGGTTTACGAGTCCCAGAAAACCAAGGTTTTGTTTGATAACAGGCGAAATATTCAGAATCACCCCGTGTCGCGCTGGTTATTTTAATGTTGTTGGATATATTCATATCGCCCGTATCTTACGACACTAATATAAACTAATAAAATCTTTATGATGAAGCCAGCAATTCCATGCTGTAAAACTTTACTGATGTAAATCCAAGTGTGTCTGTGTGTGTGTGTGTATGTACTAAACAAGTTATAAAAATCCCCCAAAAGATGGATGATCCAAAGATATTTTCAATTTCTTTGTGTCGATATTTACGATATTAGAATTGTAAGATAATTTCGTTAGAAATATCCCGTGTCTTCTATTTGGTTGTACACGGTGTCATTGTAAATTCTCTATGATTCGATTTGATAATCTTGATGAAGTACTGAATCCCCTGAAGCCTTGCACGATTGACCGTCTGTGCTGACCTATATCCAGTACTAACCTGAACATTGTGTCGAGTGTAACTGATCCACTGATCATATTTCAACAGAACAATTCAATAATTCATGTGCGCACACAAATCGTTAGCAAGTATCAAAGGCCAATCTGTCATAGCAATTACATTTCATTTTATCTGTTAATTCTACACATTCCGCACCGTCACAGGAGGAGTGAAGAGGCGAGAGGGAGCTAGTGTTACTGGTAAACGTCATTAATTTAAATTTCATCAGTACCAAAGCGAATTATTCGAATCGGAATGACACAGTACAT
>JAGJTL010000025.1:1630724-1641490 GCA_022063505.1 Calosoma granatense
TATATATATATATATTTCATAGTGGATTGAAATTTGTATCCATGCATAGCAGGTAAAATACATACATATAGTTGTATAGATACATACACAGTATTTACACGCGCATGCGCAGTATATACTTGAATATACCAACTTCCACACAAATAGCTAGTGTACGTATGAATGAATGATCATTACATGATGCAATTTGGTAATTTAAATTGCAATATTAAATAGTATTTACGCGAATTACAGATGACTGCGTCACTAAATTGTTTGTATTTATTGTTGTTCAGTATTACACCAAAAATATCCATTGTTTTGACATTTACCCTGCAACAATACATTAATACAAAGCGTTAATGTAAAATATGTTTTGCTTCAGTTACATGAAAAGTAGATGCGAAATTTGAAGTTTGAAAGTTTAAAACATTTTTTCGTCTTTTATTTTTAGCGGCCACTTATTTCCAAGCACCCTTCTTCTGTTTCCATGGAATCGTAAACAACAAAACAGATGAATGCTGTCTAAAGTCCCCAAACGTCTACTGTAGCAGTGGAGGGGAAGTACGGACGGAGATGCTGTCAAATATTTGTTCGTAGATATTTGTGTTATTAAGATTAACGATCCTACAGACCTCCCCCGTTGTTCTGAAGGGCCCATTCCATCATGCTCGTATTACATTTGCGTTTTTATTTTAAAATATGTGATGCGGTCAGACGGGTGACAAGTATTGATAACTGTTTGCTCGTCCGCCCCGGCTCCCAGCAGGCATAACAACAGCATCAGCAGGAATATGTTGCGCAAACAACAAAAGATGGACGTTGTCATGGCACATATGCTGCTTGCAAGAAATTACTTACGAAATTTCCAACTGATTATAGAATTTATGCAGTATATTTATAATAGTTATAATCTGTTAAATTTATCACAGTTCAAGCATTATCTTTAATGGAATTCAGCCAGAAAATTAAATTGTATCTGCAAATCACGGATTATTAAAACAAACCTGGGAGGGTTTACATTTTACAATACCATTAGGGTGCATAGAAATATGATTGTACACCAGCAATCAGACGCAAACTATAGTTTCGTATTTCCACAGAGGGGGAAAGTGAGAATCCGCCAGGCTATTAGGAAAAAATCTCTTTGCACCCGTCCATTTGTCAATGTGGTTAAGTGAAATTCCCCCTCGTCTTCATCATAATCGTTTCACGCCTCACTCCCCTGGCGAGCTGGTCCTGTACTGCTAACGACCACATAGTATCCCCCCGCGTGCTTCACCCCTCGCGCATACCCTTGTCCAATAATACATCATTAAGCAAAAAGACAAGTACAAATAAGCGCGTTGTGTACACATTTTCACTTAACAAACACGCAGAACAAAATCATAAATCACCAGTTGTACAGTGTGAGAGGGATGGGGTGCATCGAGGGGCCTGCAATGGGGTGCATGTACAGAGCGGTCTAATAAAGCTAAATACCAATTAGTAACTGGTATAGTACCTAAAAACCCCTCATTCATATAATTAGCGGAAAACGAGGACAGTTTCGATATTGTTCATTTTAGAAACCTAGTATCTTAATGATTTTTGAAACAGAAACAGAACTGTCGTGTTGTTTCTGTTTAAAGCACCCTGTTTACTTCATTGGGCGGGGGGGTTGTTTCAACTGGCTGATAATGAACAACCCTGCCAATCAATACTACCCACACCCAGCAACACCCCCGTGAACGCATATATTCCATGCTATGTCGCTGCCAGTGCTAGTTATGTACCACATACAAACACCCCCATCAGCAGCAATGTTTCCGATACCAACCCTTCTCTGAATTTACTCCCGACAGTATTTTTGCCAGACGCGCCCGCGTATTTTTTGCTCTGACCAAGAATACGTGATGGTTTCTCGTTGGAATTTACGTATTCCAGCAGGCTGTGCATGAATGTTAATCATTTTTCTGGTATCTGTTTTAAATTAATACGGCCAACTGGAAGATCAGCCTGTTCGGAAATTTGAGAAACGACGATTAAATCACTGAATCCATTCCATTCACATAATTCACATTGTTCGATGGGAGTTTTTTTTTCGGAACAAGTTGAATTTATTCCATCCTGAAACACATGTGTATGTATACTACCAACCGAAATATTGTAATATCTGTAAGTGTTATTGTTCTCATGGCCTTCTAGAGAAAAATGCTTGATTTACAGCACTCGCATATATCATTTGTCTGACAACATAAATTTTACTGCACTAAAACAAAACACAACACTTGCATCGCATACTCTGTTCTAGAGAGAGGTATTGTTTCGAATTCTTAAGCTGACTGGTTGTGAGATATTTTAACTCTGTGTGTGTGTGTGTGTGAAGCATTCGGTAATTTTGTTCAGGAATTTTGGTTTGTTCTAAATGAATTTCTAGTCACCTACTTCGCCGAGCCGAGTACGATGCTTTGTTAACATAGCGACGTGTAGATGTGCTAATTTACATACGCAGAGAATTGCATACTTGCACTGAGAAGAAATTGGAACTTAATGGGTAGAGAAAAAATTGGGAAAATTTTTTTGCCATTTATTCGGAGAGGAGAAGGGACAAGGTTCTTTCAAGAATAGTTAGTTATCTTGACAGTAAAGAGCTAACATCATTAACTTTAGCATTCACAAATGGAGACATAGTTTCCCAATATTGGGAAGATGATATACTTGTCCGCATAACAGTGGATTCCATAGCATAATCATCAAACACTAACGATTACAAAACCAGCTATAATCTACACGAATCGTTCTAAAGAAATGGATGACGTATTAAATTTGTCATAATATGACAAGAATTCCAATTACGCTATTCATCATTTCCTCCCCCTTTGTAGTTCGTTCGCTCGCCGTCAGATCGAACAATTAACCAAACGTTGGAACGTAGATAGCGATCGTGTAATTTCGCTACAGTCCATCAGAATCCCGGGTCGTTTCATTTACTGGCCATAAAAACGACACGAGTCGTTACTCAACACTACCAACGTCCCAGGGTTATTATAAACGCAATTCGTGACAGACATCCATCCTTAGGTACAAAACTGGTAAAAAGCCAATTATCATTACGTACATGCAGTGAGGATTTGGAAGGAAAAAAGTCTAGTCATGATTGCAACAATCTAATAATTTCGTACATATATCATAATCATAATATTGTCTACTGTGCAGCATAATACACAAATGTAGGCCAGTAGTTACATCGTATCGCTCGCAACATTGACAAATAAGAAAACATCCGTCAGAGCCTGTATCTTTTGACACATCGAGGACAGGGTACAAAACAACGAAACGAGAATGCGAGAGATTCATTCATAGACACACTGATAAGCGTCCCGGAGACAATGACTAAACGCAAAACACATGGTACGTGTGAAACAGAAGAAGACTACAACGACGACGAGGACAAAGAAGAAAAACAAAGCAAACGCTGGCGAGAACAGGAAACAAAATGTGATGCATTACTCTGTGTGGCGCGCGAGCATGCGAAAGAGTTTCTAGTTGCAGCGGGGTGCGTGTGGAGAAATAAAAGGATGGAAATCAGATTGCGAAATGATGGTAAAACTAGGAGACGGTCTGATGTGACAACGTTGTACTGTATGTATTGTTGCTGTTGATGTAAAGAAAAATACAATCTTTAGTTTGGAAAATGTAGCTAGAATTATCACGGTGTACCTCAAACATCTTTTAAGATAAACTGTCCAATATTCTCATTACAATTCGATGGAAAAAAACTATTTGTTAAAATACCCTCCACAATTTTCCTGCAGTCACTCAACATTGGAATAGAAATCATGAGCTGACGGTATTTTAAAATACAAATACTTATCCGCAGTTATATTCCATTAGCAACATAGTATAACACAGATGATGAATTCTGTGTGGTTAATAAAACTTAATCGATATAGTTCAGCTATAAACTTAACGTTATCCTCGTCTCGTCATGTGCTGACTTGGTACAACATGTACGCTTGCGTTGACTGGATTCAGAAGGAGTTAAATGCTCCTCCGCAGCTGGTGCTGCCAATGATGACGGTTGATGTTCTGGTGTATTGATGATGATGCGTTCGGCAAAGCAGAAGTGAGAAGTGGAGGATTTATAATTTTTGTCGTCGCCTGGGTTTTAGAAAAACTGTGCGCAAAGTGTCGGAAATGTATTTCCCGGTTGAATGAATGAATGAATGACGTTGGAAGCTTCTGAGCGAGAGAGAGAGCACACGCGAGAGAGAGTGACAGACTGAGAGAGCGAAAGAGAGCAAGAAAAAATGAGAGGCAGGGAGAGATAGCGAGAAAGTTAGGGAGCAAGAGAATGAAAGAGTAAGAGAGTGAGAGAGCAAGAGAAAAGGGGAGACAGAGATAGCAATAGAGAGACAGAGAGGGAGTGAAAACCTTCAAAAAGCACGCTAAAAGAGTAAGAGAAACGAAAAATAAAAGAGAATCAGAAACCGTACTAAATAGCAAAAGCCAATTCCTGCAGAAAGCAAGAAAACTATAAGAATGAGAAGCCAAGATTTACAGGGCGAAAGAAAGACAGCGGCTGTCCAGCAAAAGTGAACATCAAAACTGATGTGTTACTTTTCTGAATCGTCCTCGCTTGGAATACAACAGTTATTATGAATCCGTCACATTTCGATTTCCGCACAAGTTGTGATTCTGTCATTCTCGCTGGCTTTATCGTCACCCACGGCTCTTCCTTTCGTCCCCCCTACGTCTATCATTTCCTTTTCCTCGTATCTCTCCGTTTATTTGTATCGGTGTGTGTGTGTGTATGTTTGCGCGAATGACGTTCAAATACCGCTGTATTTATACCTGATGTGTCACATCACGTCTCGGTTTTTTAATATTATATTTTCAATTACCCAGCAATGCAAGACAGCTGTGTTTGTTGCCGTTTGTATATCTGTAACTGATATTAAATTTTACCAACTTGTAGTGGGTAACCTTTGCTTAAATTATGCTTCATACGTATTGCTATTTCCTATGAGTGACATTTAAGATATTTTAATGTGTATTTAACTTATTGCGTATGTCTTGTGTCGTACACATATTTTTTCAGATTTGTTTCAACGTTATATTACGAATTTTTTCATATAATGAAAACATGATTGCTTCCTTTCAGTGTCATATTTTTGGAAACAGACAGTTGTATGATGAAATATATCAAATATTCGCAAAATCCAGTGATATTTAGGATTATATCACAACTTATTTATACATGTGCGGTAACTTTTTAAAAAGATAATTAAATTAAATCCGCTCGTAAATTTACGTCGAATCCGTTAAAATACAATGAATTATATCAGCGACATTGGCACAGCTTTCCAACGGATTTAAAACTACAAAATGCAATTCCCATAATTAATGTACATTAATTAACTGTGTATGTTATTATTAGTTTTAAAATAACCGAATTGCCAATTATGCACTGCGGTACAATGAATTTATATTATTAATTATGTATGTATTTTTACGATTCGGCATTTCGGCTGGGACGAGCGAAGTGCAAAATGTGTCATCATTTGCGGCTGATATATATTTTGCATAACGAAATGTATCAACGTGCGGATTTCACTCGCGGTAATTTATTTATATTCATATAGCTGGCTAGTTTCATAATCACCATTATAATATAACATATCGTTATATTACTGGGAATTATATGTATATTGTTAAACAATTTACTATTCAAATCTGCTGTCAATTAACATATTATTATTAACCATTCATTATTCAGATCGTCCAACAAACAAACACATAAACACACAATAGACTGACTGTCTTATTTTTAATTACACAGTCCATTTTAATTTCTCAACCTTTCAGATTTCACCTGATAAAAAGAATATTTTACATACAATCAAGTCGCGAAATTGCAGCTGGGAAGATTGTGGAATGTATGCAATCATTGTCTAGGCAAAAAGGCAGGAACTCTCGAGAAACTACAATGGAGATTCTCTCATTTAAAAACGGTTTACCTTCAGTAATAGCAGCACCAGCAGCAGCAGCAGCGGCAGCCGTCGTCGTAATTCCAAGCAGCTCCGTTAACAAATGAACATTCTCACGCCAACTACGTCTCAGCGTATCCGTCACGGCGAGGTGTAAAATCTGTAACACAATTAAAATAAAACGTCAGTTCACTTTAGTGTAATTCAGATCACTTTGGCGTATATTCAGTTCACTTTAGTATACGTGCAGGTTACTTTAGTGTAAGTTCAGGTCACTTTAGTGCAAGTTCAGGTCACTTCAGTGCAAGTTCAGGTTACTTTAGTGCAAGTTCATGTCACTTTAATGTTAGTTCAGGTCATTTTAGTGCAAGTTCAGGTCACTTCAGTAACATGTAAATACAAAAAAGAACACAAATATACATACACAATAATTCCCTCTTCCAACAAGCACATGAACGAACAATTGCAAAATTACAAACAAAATCTATTGTAGAAAAATTGAAAACAATAAAAATAATTTTGGTACATATTCGTTTTCTGGGAATTCCCAGTTTTCGTATTAATGGAACGAAATACTGTTTCATTTGATTTCCAAGAATTGTTCTGGAAACAGTGCAGGTGTGGGGATTATTTTCAAATACGGGAGTGGGGTAGTGTAAAAAGTAATATGGATATTAAGTTTATTTTGTATAACAATTTTTAGTTTCAAAAATAATGTATTATACATTGATGTATTGATAGGATTATTGCATTTAAACCTGTATTAAATGTGCTAGAATTGAAGCAGCTAATTCAATACTCAACGCAGATAAGAAACTTTGTATCGAATGGACAATATTTCTAAAATATCGCTTGCAGTATTTAATTTGCTAAAGATGAATCACTCACTTGGATCATATCCTGCTAGGTATCCTATGCTTATATGTATTAGTATCCAATATTACAATCCGTCGCATACAGATTACCCGTAAACTAATTAAGCATTCGATGCAAATCGAATTTGCACTCGCTTGCTAAAATTACTGCAGCCAGAAAAAATGTTACAGCAATCGCATACGACTGAGTTCGTGTATTGCACAAGAATCGTACATTATTTGTAATGAACCCCCCCCCAATCCTGCCCTTCGTCCTGCTATATTCCTGCTACAGTCAATGATTCTCCAAACACAAGTAATGAAAAGCGACGATCGCACAACGAGTCAGCCTCACAGAAATGACATTTTCACAATTTTTATCTATTTTTATCGTTCGGGTTCGTTTTTTTTTCGGCGAGAGAGAAACGACAGACAGATAATTATTTTGTAATTTGATCCTCTCGGCAGTGGGAAAAAAATTCTACGTTGAATTTTATTTCATAGATCGTGATATTTTGTGAAATGAAAAAATATACATTTTTTCCCTAAGATCCAACGCGCTGATTAGCGTAAAGATATTGAGCTATAAACTAATTTCACACTATGAACAAAATGAATTATAAAATTTTATGACTGTAATTAAATAACTTTATTTCTAAGAATTAGCTTTGTACTCCTCCCCCCCCCGGCCTCACTCTTTGAGTGAATGCACGTGTATAAATGGTTTATCGCTCTGTAAAGCAAATTTAAATATCTAATAAAAAAACCAGCCGAGTTATGATTTCAGGAAAGAATTATTACATACGCGCGTGTTATTAGCTTAGGGATTTACAGTAAAACACACACACACACACACACACATACATACACACGTGAGCATAAAAACAAAATTAATTTTAAACTACGCAACAGCAACCGTAAATACTTTTATTGTGACGCATAAAATGTTTTATAACTTGCGAGAGCAAGTACTTATCCCTAATATTATATGTCTGTCTGATATTGTATTCTATTGTATATCATATAGGTTTCAAATAATACTCGATACTAAATTATGTTATAGTTTTATATTGTTCTAAAATATAGGATAAAATCTTTGACGTTCATTATTATGTTTAATTTGCTATAAAAATACAACTCTCTATAAAATAAACTGTCCGTATATCTCGCGCACTACCAATCCCCAAATAGTCCAGCGGAAAATATAGTGTACATCCTTCGAAGACAAAATTACATTTTTCTTTTTTGGTTTTAATATAGAAAAACTAACAGTTCCTTTTATTTTAAGACCCAATAATCATTGAAATTTGTAAACGTTCTAGTTCTAAAAGAAGAAACAAGAATATTTGGAACATTACATCACCTTAGGAAATGCTTGGAGAGGACAATTTCAAATTCTCATAAGTTTCTGTCAAGTGTGTATGTGTGTTTCTTTTATTCTCTTTGTAAGTTTTGTGCTATCTCTTACGGCAAAGTTTTGTGTGCGAACACAACATAAGACATTTTTCTAAATTAACTCATGGCCACAGCCCACAATTCTTCTACAACAGAGAGCAGTAGACTTCAAGATTTAGACGTACGTGTGTGAGGTGTTTCTTCGCTGGAATCCCCGTTGCCTACACGTATATATGTACATATTATACGTGCTTCTATACTCTACTATATACAGTGGAAACCGCTTAAAGTGAACTTGAAGGGACCAGAAATTTGATCCACTATAAATGAGTGTTCACTGTAATCTAAAGTACACATTTTATTTTTCAAATTTTTATTGACGTATACTTTACCTATACTAGTCTGTTTCAACGTAATCAGGTAATATTTAAGTTATATATCTGTGATTAAAATTGGGGTTCAGAAAACAGCGTTGTTTTGATTTTTACTTGCGTAAATATTATACTAACTCGACAACGAGTGTCGCTGGCTAAATTTTGACTTCATTTTTGAAAATAGCGCGTCCCAAGTAGTCATCAGCAATAGAAGTCTGTATCTTTCAATGACAATGTATGTATAAACGTCTGAATATTGTTCATACTAGTTTGGTATGTATGTATATGCTTGTAAATCTTGTTACTAGTTCTATATTTATGTATGTACATCTGTGTCATGTCTCTGCTAGTTCTGTATCTATGTATCTTGTCCTTGCTTGCTGTGTATGTCTGTATCTTGTGCCTGCTAGTTCTGTATGTATGTAAGTATCTAGTTCCTGCTAACTATATATGTATGTATGTATGTACGTATGTGTGTTGTAGAGTTTCCCAGCTCATTACTGATGATAACTGGGCCCTGTGGGACATTGCACAACTCCGTTGCTCTCTGGGCCGTTGCAGAGGTCTCAATGCGCTATGCGCCGTCATAAATGCGGTGAGACTGCGAACTACTGCTGTTACTTGCTTGTGTGTGCCTTGCTAAATTATATCCATTGCTACATTACAACCTAGATCCATACATACATACATACTGTGTGCTATAACAAAACATATTTATATCTTCTAAGTAATAATCTAATCTTCCAATATTTCATTTTACAATATCTTATATTCCTACTCGTTCTATAGAAACATGTTTACATATTCGGAAATGAAGGTATAAAATTGTTTGTAAATACATATATACATGCACAAGTATATACTGTATGTTTGTGTATTTGTTTGTTGTTATTAAAATGTTAGCCAAACACCCGGGCACCATAAGACTATTATATTCCTTCTGTGTACACACACACACACATGTATACATATATATATACATATACAGATAGAGAGAGAAAGATAGAGTATATACACAGAAATTTTATTATAAATTATGCAAAATTAATTTCGAAACAAACAAAAGTGGTTCATTGTTTGCATTCTCAAGTTAGAGAATAATCTGGTTAGTACTTAATTGTGCGCATAGATGGCATGGGTTTTAATACAAAATACTCGTACAGTGTAAAACCTTTCGGTGTAGCATTTCTGAAGTGACTGAAAAAAATCCAACGCTGAATACAGAACAACAGAATATCATTTGATTTATAAATCAGTTTCTACGTCTGCTACAATATCAAACAAATGTTAACACTATTAGACATCTTTCCTCTCCGATTTGTCCGGCAATAGTCTGGCGGAAAAAAGTTAAAACAACAATTTCCTGGCTGATTCTAAAATAAACTAGCGTCTTAAATTATGCATTATATAATTTATAATTACACTTACTAATATACTAGTATATTAAATTAACATTCAATTCCTGTCATATCATTATTTTATAACGTATCATTTTCTGTTTCTTCAACAGTATAAAATAAATCAATCCTTTCCACATCTTGTACACAGGACGTGTGAAAATGTTGAGCAAAATTTAAGCACAGAATTTATAGCGTTGTTGAAAACACTGATGAATATACGAGGAAAAGGGGTTGAAATCCCTTCGGGGGCGACAACTTCCAAACCTCACGCACTTCAGGGATTCTGTATAGTTCACACTCGTGCTGTGAGTGCGCTAGTGTTCTCTACCAGCGTACGTGCGTACATATGTATGTATGTATGGAGTTAGTTGATTAACTTGGTGTTACTATATCTACTTTCCTACACATCTGACAGCATCTGCAGAACAAAAGCTAAACTGCAAATTGTGTTTGTTTGGCTTCAGTTTTTTTTTTGTTGTCACAGAGTCTATTAGAAGAAGGAAAAGAATATTTCAATAGTATATTAGGAATAACAGAAAAAATGTTTGTAAACAGTATAAATATATAAGTAAACAGTATATTGATGTCGATAGTGAGTGAGAGCTTAAAGGTCAGTATTGTTTGCTACTACTCAATGTATGTATGTATGTATGTATGTATGTGTGGCAATACTATCGATTTTGCCGGATTTGTCAATGCAATCACCGAATGTGACTAATATACCTGTGAATGTTAAATTAGCTGTCCACAGACATCAATCACACGTTAATTACATTGATTTAGTAATGCTCC
>JAGJTL010000025.1:1641564-1662178 GCA_022063505.1 Calosoma granatense
ATTTGTCTATAATTTAATAATATATTTCAGATTTAACAAGCAACTATTTTACTCTTTTTCATTTCCAATTCATACCAGTGTTGACAAAACGAAAAACTGAAAAGAGATTTAATTTAAATTTTTAATCCAGAACGCTTTGATGTTAATTATAATTTGAAGCCGGCGACTCTCAATTTAGCGATTAAATTGTTAAACTCTATGACAATTCGTTCACGTAATTTGATACCACGGCGAACAATTATATTTCACATAGCGACAACGCGTTTTGCATACAATATCAGTTTACATTACAACCGTGTCAGTATAATAGCAGGCCTGGTTCTCTTTGTGTATATTGCTATACATTATACCTGTACATACTCGTATTATTACAGAAGCGGGCAGTAACAAGTAGTGAAGCATTTCTTAATTCTGCAGTCTGTTTGATTCTAGAGCCTCTGAAATGATTCTATCTCGCCAGAAGCTAGCTCAATTCTGAAAAGAACATACCATGATTTACCTTATATGCACATTTATAAACCCCTTGCTCCAGTAATAATCCTTGGACAATGTTAAATAATCTGACACTTTTGAAAAATCTCATTTTTGTACGCCTCAATTTGGACTTTACTTTTGCAGAGACAATACTCGATTCTTGAAAAGAGAATTCTAGGTTCAATAGCAAATAAACTTTACTTGCAGCATTTGTTTTTCTTGGATTAAGATCTCTCAGTCGGACAGTGAAAGGTAGAAGACCTTGGAACTAAATAAATAAAATATTACAAGATCTTTGACAATTTTCATTCTGACACCCTGGAGCGGCCCTAAGTACTGACTCACACTGAATATATCACAAGTGTTAATTCAAGGATTTCCCTCGTATATATCCGAATAAATTAGCAGACATCATTAATTACAAGCCTCTCCCTGTGTCTCTCTCTCTCTCTCTCTCTCTCTGTATGCGTATGGTGGTTGGTAGGTGTTGTATATGGTGTTATTTCTCATTTCTAATGAACTTTTAGATTACACACCCGACTAATCAGTCTGATAACGTCATCAGACATACAGTGACGTCCGCCAACGCATGTTGGAGGGGAAGGAGGGGTGGTACAAGGTTAGAGGTGACTTTTACATTCGAAAGTCATTAGTTATTGCGCTGACAGTTGGTATGCGTGGACAGATTTTAGGGGTAGGGGACCGTTGACGAAAATGAAAATGTCAACGAATTTTTTTTGGGGTATGTGTGAGTGCTAAAATTATCCAACCAAGGTCATCTTGTATTGTTTTATAAATACAATAAAGTGTCACTAGTTTTTTTAAGCTTTAACACTTTGACTGCCGAGCCGATTTTCGTAAATGGAAGACCCAATATGATGTGTATCCAAATGTATACACACGGCAATCAAAGTCAGATAAAATTGTGTATCAGTAATTTAAGTTGAATCTTGTTCTACAAAACCTGGCATATGGATTCTAATATAACGATATATTTGTATTTTTGTAAAGTAATGCATTGATTTCTAACTGATTCATAACAATTTGTTAACCTAATATAGTAAAATGAAAATTGACGACGTCAATATTAGATACGCATGAGAGCAAAATCCAATGGTGTATATTTGTTCATTATTGTACAGTAGATATTCTCAAGGATTGTATATTTTTTCCACTGACTGGTTTGTGCTGGTTAATAATTCATTGTTTCGGCTCTCGGCACGTAATTAGCTGTGAGGCCAATTTCGCTGTGAAGAGACTGTGTGTGGTGCGTCTAAGCCTTAAACTGATAAGGCTACAGCAAGATACATAATATTCTCACACATTTTCCTTCTAGGATTTTTATTATTTTCAATGGCTTTATGTATGTATGTACGGACAGTGGATGTATAGAGTATTCTGTCGGCTAAATCTCTTCGACCGGACATCGAAACAGACGGCTCGGGGCTGGGAACACGACGGAATCGACAAGATTGAAGTCTGTTGGTAAATATGTACTTTGCTCCACGTCAGTACACTACTGTCATTCAGTACAAACATACAGAACATGGTCAAACATCAGAGAAATCCATATCATACATACAACAATAAATAATTTATACAAAGGCAAAAGCTACTATCTCTGAGATATGCTTCTACAAAAGTTCTCTAGTTAAACTTGTCTTAACCTAACATTTCCTTAGTTTTTTCCGCTAGTAATTATTCACAATTATTAATGAATTACTCAACAGACAAATTGTCTCTTCTTGTTCCCAATACAAGTAGTTATAGTAATTCACCATGTCGTAAGCGAATACACGCTTGTTGTAATTAATAATTCCGCATGCTCTTTGTAACATATTCAAAGACATCTGTCAAACGGAACATAACCTATCTTTGTGCTTGTTAAGATGGCTGCATTTTGTACTCGGAGCTTCAAACTACTATTAATCAAATTTCACTGTGAGCAATAGTAGTGCATCGTATATTTTCGCTCAGTTGTGTGCAGAAGTACTTTATGTCTGTCTGTGTGTGTGTGTGTGTTTGTATTTTAGATGCTTCATTTGCGGCCATATTTAGATAAACGGATGCAACAATTGTGCATGTGTAGTACATAATTATCAACATGTAGATTCAATTACACAACGAAGTAGCAGTGCAAATATGTACGAAATAATCAAATGAGCGAGGAGTACAGCTGAATAGATTGTAGGAATGTTGTATAGTATATTCAAAAGCATACTCCAAACGAGATACAAACTCGCACATTGCGTCATTGAATTCACCATATATTATACAGTCTAGTAATTTTTATTGTAATTGAATGATTGATTAACGAATGTATAAAATTTACCATGATTTTAAACAGAACTAATATTAAATGTTGTATCAGTAATTGTAACGTTTATTTCACTGTACGTGATCATGATTGAGCTGTACCAATAACGAACTGTATTGGCGAATGGTTATATCCAATTACATACAGAGACCTCTACATTGTCCAATAGTGTGGCATCACTAGCGACACTGGTACTGGTGGCAGTGGTAGTGGTGGTCGTTTTGTTGTATGGTACAGTTATATCTGCAGCGTGCATAGCTAATGATGCCGGGACTAGCAAATGGATTACAACTTGAATTAATGCGAATACTAGCAGGCGACATGAGCGTACCGCGCCATCCGTTGTGCTGATGCCGAATTACGCCACGACATGTCGAACAGAACGTGTCAGCGAAATTTCTCTACTCATTATCAAAGGTTTTGTGCAACATCATACAACCAGAATCACAGGGGGCGAGAGAGAGAGAGAGAGAGAGAGAGAGAATAGTACAGATATAGGTATACATGCATACAGTCAGGGAGATAGTCTACATACATAGAGATATATACAGTGGTTCATACATACATAGATGCAGACAGACAGATCGATAGAGATAGAAGAATAGTCAAAACAAGAGACAGAACGACAATAGACAAAGAGACAGAACCAGAAGCATACATAAAACAACCATTTTTAAGAATATAAGAATCCAATGATTCAATATATCTAACCTATAAAGTATAATGTAATACAGACTCCTATCAATTTTGGTTCGTACTGTAATACTATGATTGGTATATATCCATCCGATAATTGGATGTGGTGTAAATGTTCATTTTGTTTCAAATTCATTACCGTCGCCCGTGATTATGCAAATATCAGTTGCACACACACACACACATCCAATATTATGTACGTACATATACACCTCTATAAACATACCTTTATTGAATATACATATATTCCCCGAATACATATACATACATACGTACATGAACTATGGAAAAAATTACAACGATTATTATCATTGTTACTGTGATTATCCGCATTGAACGTGTGGTCACACTTCCCGCGCTACTGTTACCCTAAATATCCAATAAAACCCGAACACACCAATTAATATACAACATCATTATGATCACGCATATTACATTAGGTAATATTAAACATACATACGCATATACGTACTAAAATATGCAGAGATTTTCATTATTATAATGCTAATGATAATATCTTTATCCCGTTGGATTACTTAACAATGAAAACAACTCTGAATCAGGCACGAAATAATGACGCAACATTTAAGCGCATTACATCGTCAGCCATGACAGTAGTAGCCTGTGCGCTAGGCCAGCAAGTACACGAGGTAAATACTGAATGATTAATCATTTCACTCAGTAAGCAGAGAATAGTGTTTTTAACAAAATCAGTTGTCCATTTTGTGTGATTAAAGTTTCATATGTGAAATACTAGTGTAAACATGTGTATAACTGTATATTTGTTTGTTTTGTGGAACATTTCTAGGTTAGGAAAAAATGAAGTGACATTTGTGTTTGTGTAAATATTAACAATGTTGTGTGTGTGTGTATTTAATATCAAATGGTTCATTTGGATCGACAATCTTCGATGTCATGTAAGTAATATTTTCAATATATTTCTAAAATAAGTTACGGTCATTTGACAAAAATAGCCTTAGTTATATTCATATGTAAATATGTTTAGCTTTACCAAAATTAACGTAAAGCATATGCGGTGATACAAATTCCCTCACAGGGTAATAACTAATTTCTTTCAATCCACTCCGTAGGCAATACACCAGTCTTTTTTCCCTCAACTGTAACGAAATGTAAATACATGCTATCCCCATCGGCATGACGCTTCTCTCTGAATCATTTTCAATCGAATGATATACATATGTATGTATGTGTGTACCTGTTTACCAATGCAAAGCTATGTTTTCTTTTTTCATTAAACTAAGTACCCCAAACATGTTTCCGAACCGAAATAACAGAAGCCAAGTGGCCGTCCCAGAATTTATTGTTAGGCATTAAATTATTCTTTTGTATTCTTTGTTTTATTGGACGCCACAAGAAGAAGAAGGAGTCGATAGATTTCGTGAATTCTTTTAGTTAATCTTGGTTTGCCACTTATAAGGTTTTTGGGGTAAGGGTTGGGTTTTCTACAAGATTAAGGACCGGTTTTCCGTTTCCCAGTAAAGTGTGTTTCTTAACTAACCATCAGTGAAAATTACCACACGCAATTGAACCGGTAGAAAAAACCCGCTAATGATATTAGTTGTTCTGCGGTTTTTGTTAGCAAAAGCAAACTTCAAACTTTTGTTCTCTTTATTCTAGTTGTAAATATTTTCTCATCGAACTTTGTTTAGTAAAAAAAGTACATTAGATGTACCAGTAGCATACATGTGCGATATTTTTTACCGATAACTCCCAAAGAGTGAGCCGTACGAATGTCTTGAAGGTCGTTCGGCAAGCTTCGTCCAAGCTCCCCCCACATCCGGTTTTCGGATTTATCGGCTGCGAACTCAGCATGTTGTCCGGACAATAACGTAGTGTATTGTGAATGGCTCTTTCCTTCGTTTGCTTCTGCGTAGCGGATGTGTTACTGATGCTTTCTCATAACTCTTTACAAATATGATGGAGTTGGGTATTTTTTACCTGTGCATATATTGGTTTTTAATACAGCCTTCCTATACGGTGTAAAGTTTCGTACGATATTATACCACTAATACTAATTATTTTCACAAGCATTGTTTTATACAGTCTATCGCTATATAGAAAAGGAAGTTAATTACCCCGTTATATATATGTACTCGCTTTTCAACTGTTCGCAACTTTGAAATGCATTGTTCGACGTTTTCGTTCTGTTTTGCCAGTCAGTAGATGAATTTGCATGAAATGTTCTGTAAAGTTCAGTTTAACTCCATGATGCCGTGACGGACACAATAATCGATCGCACATACATATATACATACACATAGTTATATAGAGAACAAAGTGTGTAAAAATTAATAGTTTACTCTTATTTTTATACCTTTACTGTTGCTCAAAAATAAATTAGATTTAATAACAATTTCCTAGCGTAAATTGAACATGACCAATTTAGGTTATCTTATACCTAACTTTGGTCTTGCTTATTGTTATAAGTATAAGATAATGTACCGATGCTTAATGAAGTGTGAGAGATATATCACTACAAGTAGGGACTTTCCCCTTTTCTGTACACATCTACGCAGGGGTATCATACGATTCTACAATATTTTCAGTTTGAACAAAAGTTAAACACTAGCATTTGTTACGCTTGTCAGTTCGTGGAATTTCTGCCATGCCTAGAGAGTATTTTTTGGGCTGCAAACTAGCCAACGGAACACACCCTTAATACCCGAGTTTTAAGGGCGCTAATATTTCAGGCATAATGTTACATTTGGGGAACATTATCCGTTCTCACGAAAATCTCGTCGTGACAATTTGTAATATGACACGTGCGATAGCAGCTGCGCGTGCGCGTGTGGGTGGTACTTGTATGCATCTGGAGGCCACCGCCATAGACTTGTGGGTAAAGTGGCCTAGGGGGCGGCGGTGGCGGAGGTGGGCCCTGGAAAGTGGTAGAAACAATATACGATACTACATTGAGAGGGTGTAAATGATGCCTTGCTAAACTTGAAAGCCTAAAGGGAACTATTTTATCCCTGCACAAGGGAAGCTAGCGATATTGTTTTGCTAAATTGAATATTGTGTTTATTGTAACGGTAGTTGATTTACCATGCGATGCGGTTATATGATCAATAATGTTTAAACCCAGTTGTCTATTATCTATCGTTTCCAAATTACTAACTTTTAGTTTACATAGAAAAGCTTTTATACATGTATGTATTTAATTCCTAATATCAATTAATCTACCATTAAACGTTCATTTATTTATCTAAATAATATATCTTTTTTCCATTCACTAATATTAACCATTATATGTATTGTATTGTATAAATCGGTATGGCCTAAATCGTTTTAATAATTCAGAAAAATATACATACATATACTACAAGAACGCTTTGTATAAAATTATTTTTAATCAAGATTTACCTTTTTATAATATACTATGAAATAAAGATATAATATCCAATTAAACTTGTAGTAAATATTAAAGAATGGTTACAAAAATAATACTTCGAGATATTTCTATAATTAAAAATTATAGCATACGGTCATAAACCTAGTTATTTTCAAGTTACATGTTTAAGAAATCGTTAATTTAATAGAATGTTATAACTGTACAGTACACGCAAGTCGCATAATCTGTATGTATGTATACAACGTTTACTGGCGTTATCTGACTTATTTAATGTCTGTAATATTGTCACGCACCCATACCAGTCTATGCACTTTTATTTTCACAGACACGGCTATTAGCTTTTTAGTTGCACTATTTTTAAACTAAATTACATATAAAAAAAAATCTTGATAAATGCAGTACATACATAAAGGCAGGAAGCCCAACAGAATCTTCACCTCTCCGTACACAATGCTCTGCATCAAATATTTAGATAATGTACACTGTACTCTAACCTATTTAGATAATGCTTCCATATATCTAGTGTTTCAAATATCTGCATGCTTTACAACAAACAAACAGGTATACATTCGCCCGAAGCTTCCAATCCTATACCGAAACTATTCCAATTATAAAATAGGATTTGTCCTACTATACGGTTTCTGTAGATCCATCAGTGATGAAGTCTATGCTTCAAAGTCGTATCTATTTGTGTTTAGATAGAGCGTCTTCACGTAGAGAAACTTACCCAGCCTAGCATTTAGTAACAAAAGGTAGTTTTGATTGAAAGTCCTTTACAAAGGACGTTATGATAACATGTCAGTATCGGTCAGGATATACAAATGTTAATAGACAAAATCCTACATCAGATCCTACATCTCTCTCTCTCTCCTTATATCTGAAATGAGCCGAAGAAAATTGTCTGGAGCCGCAGAAGGTATTTTAACTTACGCGCAGATGTACATTGTTTTTTCCCCACCGGACTATTTGGGGATTAATAGTGCGCGCGGGATATACGGACAGTTTATCTTATCGAGAGCTTGAGGCATGTAGTTACATAGTATCACCACATACTTTAAAGTATGTACCAAGATCAAACTTACTAATTTACTACTCGATTGATGAGCCCGGTTTCCAACTAAACATCTATTAATTAATTTCCTTGTCAATTTAATTCACCATTGATCTGCGTATCACTCTAGTGGAGTTGGTGAAGTACGGGTCGCTTCATCAGTTTGCCATCTTGTCTTCAATCTCCTCCCACCCCGAGTAATCCATCGTTACGCTAAGTTACGCCAACGTTACAGTACACTGTGTTACGGGCGAGCGCGCGCGCCAGCGCTTGGTGTAATGCGTATATTAATTGTAACGAGAGACGGAATAAGAACAAGAAGAAGCAGGTAACGCTGGAAGCTATTTGAGTAGTCTGTTTCACACCGGCCCGACAACAACTTCAGATTAAAGCAGTGTAAAATCTGTGTTAGTATGGTAATATGCTGCAGGAAAGACAGAGAGAGGGTGAGCTATATATGTACAACGAGTGTATGTGTACTTGCTAATCTATGTATGTATGTATGAGTCACTATTTCTTAACACGATTAAAATGTACAAAGTGGTAGTTTCGAAATTATATAGCCGGTGTGTTAATACATACATACATATGTGTACATATATAAATCTTATTTCCCAGTCTACTGCTTATGTTCAAGTATATGTGCGAGTTTATTACACATCCCTCTTCTATTCTTGAAACGTGTACGCATAATCTACAAGCACGCATGCGCATCGTAACAGAAGTACATATCTTTTCCGTGCATGCTGCCATTTCAATTGTTCAATTGTCTGTCTATCTATTTGAGTTTCACTATAATGTTTATGACAGACAAAAGTACGGTTCAAAGTGATTGTCATTATGATGCGCAGAAGCAAAGAAACTGAACATGCTTTAACCATATACAAGAAGAAGATGACGACAACTAACTTCTAATGGTATTAAAACCGTACGCACGCTCGCGTCGTTCAAGCGTTATTTAAACAATACAGTGCAGCAGCAGACTTCTCGTTAGAATTATTATCAAAGTGATAAGTTTTAATAGAATTGCTGTGTGACTCATATCATGTACAGGATAATCAAGTTTCATATACCGTACTTTATACGTACATATCGTGGATTAAGAAGAATTAAATTACAATTGATCTTACTGTAGCAGTATATTTATTAGTTGATCGAAAGATAAAATATCCGACGCACTAATTATCCATAATAGTGGAAAAAACAATGTACATCTGGGTGCTTTTAAAATACCCTCCATGTATAATATTACAATTTTTCTGTTTCTCTAGAATTTCAGATAGAGATGGTAAATATCCTGGTCTATTGCAATTAGCAACGACTTGAGCGAAAGTGCTCCCGTGGGAATCGCATGCTTCCTTATCGGTGTACATCAGGATAATCCTGCACCAAATAACAGCAGGATCTGACCAGAGCCTACTAGCAGGATACGTATATACGCAGAGAGAGAGCAGAGAAACATAGATACAAGCATATGCAGTGTTACAGAAGCCAAATATCTATACGTATGTACATCCCTTCCTAATAACAGGCTCAAGACAGACCCTAGCAAATTAGACATTAGCCTAAAACCTTCAATATTTGGAGGAATGGACTTATAAAATGTTAAAAGCTTGCTTAAAGCCCTTTAGCTCCTTTAAGAGAATGAAGGATGCCTTGGAATGAAAAATGTTGAAATAAATAATTCCAATTATAAACTGGGTAGTATATGTGTATTAAATACACATTTACGTAACTGCAATTAATCACAAATATGTAGAAACCTACGTTTGACCATATCATTTAAAAAACAAATTATTAGCTCCGTGCACGTAGGGTATTTAATATCAAATTAATTGAATCTCGGTTGGTAGCAATTCTAATCAACATATCAATAATATGTGCCCACATACATACATGTGTGTGTGTGTGTGTCTGTTCATTAAATTTTGCCCGTAACTTGAAATACACACGCGTAAAATAGATTACTATGGCAACGAGTTCCGTTGTGGACGTTGGCATCCATACAGCATACAAATACCACCAAATAAACTAGCACGAACAAACACAAGGCATATATTTCAACTAGAAGAATGAATTCATATAGATGTATAAACTGATGCTAAAGAATATCGACATTGGCTGCCAATCAGATTACAAGTTTTGGCAATAAATCCGAACAAAAGAAAATAATTTAACACTGGATCTTTCTTACGTCACGAGAAAAAAACAAAACCGAAGCACAGTACAGCACACACTTTGGAACCGAGCACACACACACACACACAGAAGGCGACAAAAATGAATCAATGGATTTGCTAAATAACAAAGAAATAAATTTATTGATATTGTGCTACGCTGTCCAACACCGGACGGGTGACATCTTGAGAGGATCGTTAGAACGTCTAGGATTGCAGTAGGATAACATCAGACTCCTTGACATCGACTTGCTAACAAGCAAGTTATTCTACGCTATCTGCAGTTATTGTGTCGCAGGTTTAACTTAAATCCGTGAATCAAACCCCTACAATATCGAATATGTAACATAAATGTTATGAGGACAGGTAAGCAGTGTGTAGATTTAACACTTTGACTGCCGTGAATACACATCATAATAGGTTTCCCTTTTAAGAAAATCGGCCCGGCAGTCAAAGAAATGTAGCATAAATATAAGATGTTCTAGCAGAAAGATGGTTTATTTAAATATGTATATTTTAACACCGTATATCCATACATAACTCCCTACCATCATTAATTCTAGTTAAACCCTTTTCTTAAATTCAATTTTCTATGCCATCACAAATCCTGGTTCTAATTTCACGAAGACAAAATGAAAATACCAAAGTTTCCAGCTGCAAAAGAAATTATACATATAACAAATGCATGTGCAAGTGGCGTGTAGGAACTATAAAATTGTTTTACGATCGTGCGCGCACAGAAAAAAGAGCACACTTCCACGAACAATGGAATTGAATCGAGAAAGGGAAACATTGGTTACAATATCCCAGAGCGAAACAAGTATGCGTATTTCCTGACAATCCTACCGCACAACACACACACACACGCACGTGTGTGTATATTGATATGGCGTATGGTAATCTAACATCTGAACATTCGCATCCTTGGTTGTTAGTGTGGGAAGAATCGTATGCTTCCAAATAGCACATGTCCAATTACCAGGAGACGTTCGATAGCGGGAGGTCGACGTTTGAGTAGCATTGGGGTTTGTATATGTGCCTTCAGTGGGTCGACCAAGTGCTATAGAAGACAAGGATAATGCTAATTGAGTTTCCGTCCGCAAACGGCGCTATTGTACCGCTGGACACACTCAACGAACGGAAGCCTCCAGTCTTTACGAGAACGACGAACGAGCGAAATGTGGTCGCCGGATGTTTCTGCGAGTTCGTTGGTGCGAGTGATCTTTTCTTTCAAGATACTACTTTGGGTTTAGTGTCTGCATCTCATCTCCTAACCCGACAATTTATATTGAACTCGACGCTTCAAGCATCATCCACTTTGAGCCTAAATATCAACGATACCAATACAACCACCTCATCGAAGATTTTCGATTAATTGGTGCTTGGTAAAAATAGCTTTGGTTGTTGTGGCGCCAATATTAGCAAAAGTTTAATTTTATAGCCTTACTTACCAAGAAGAAAATCTGCAATAATCTTTTATACGAAACAAAAGACTTTGTTGGGTAAACATTTTTTTTTTAAAGACCCATGAAGAATCTGAAGAAGTTGGTTAGTTAATCTAAAATGATTGGAAACAGTGTAATATCTTCATGGTTGGAATGCGTAACGCTGTCTGTGTTTATGAATTAAGCTTGAGTGTATATGTGTGTGTGTGTGTGGGCTTGTTGCAGTCGACTATAAGCACGCATCGTACAAGGCACTTACCCTTAGCAATCAGCTTAAAAGCTTTGTATGAAAAATTCTTTTGAGACTGCGTTTTGTATGGAACCAGCAAGCAGATTCCATATTCACATAAGTAGTCTATTAGTCTAACAACGCAACGACATACATACATGTGTATACAAATATACGAGTATATATATATAGTACAGGAAAACACAAAACGAATGTATATATTTGTTAGTGCAACTTTAGAATTTCTAACACCAAGGATTCGACTTAAATCCACGAATCAAAACCATCCGTACAATCTTTAAATCTGTCCGCATTGTAGCATTAATGTTATGTGGGACAGGTAAGCAATGTATAGTTTCGCTTCGATATTCCGGGGGTTTTTATTCACAGATTAGAATTTCACTGATATAATTATAAAATGTAATCGAAATATATTCTCTGATATTTTCTGTCATAATTCAGTTGTTCATTGTTCCATAGCGCAATATCAAAGTATATATTTTTAAAAACAAATATATACATACATACATACAAAACAAACTCGATGAAAGGAAGGATGTTATCTTCTTTGTAAATATATATGTATAAAGAGCATAATTAAACAGTATTATAAAACATATATACATACATAGTGTAGACAATATTAAGTTTAAAAGTGTATACTGAATTTTACAATCGATTTTCCAACATTTCCTCACTTCCTTTAAAGCAATTTCCGACACATGTCTATTCTGTACAGAAGAAGAACGGAACGACGAATGATGGAGATGTATGAAGGAGGCAAAGAGAAAGACCGAAGAAAGCGACAATGTAAATCGGTGTAGTGTAACGTTTGTGTGCGCCTGAGAGAGAGAGACAGCAGCAGTGTTTCGAAATATGAAGTTAACAAATGCGAACGAATAAAACAAAAGCGAAGAAAAAGTACGTTGTTGACATTAAAAAAAAGAACAAACCTCCATCGCCTGCTTTATAAGCAGCGTTGCATGAACAGCAGGTTTATTATTAATCTTAACAGTATCATAGCATGAAATCTTGGTATTAACGCAATGGGTCTATTTTAAAAATATATCTTCACTTAACAAGATGCATCTATGAACTACGGAAACTATTATAATTTTTAGAAATATAAGACAATATATTCTATATCCCCGTGAACCACTAATCCCCAATAAAAACCAAAATTTTCCCGCAGTCGTTTCACATTTTGAAATGAAACTTACAAGTGTATGTAATAATTTTGTTCATTCCATAAATTAGTATCTCTCTCTTACATTTATCTTCATGTTTCGTCGTTAGTTATTTCTTCATCGAAAAAAATTCCATCTTTCTATGTACAATTTCCTTTGGCATACTTTCGTTAATTAATAGTTCAAAGGGATTTCATAATAACGACTTGCTCTAAAAGAAGAAGCAGAAGAAGAAAACAAGAAAAGTAGACGTGAAAGATATTCTATTGGTAATTATATTAAAAATAATAAAAGACACACCCGCCCGCTCTCTCTCTGTGTGTGTGTGTGTGTTGCAAGTTCAGACAGATGTGGATTGAGTGTAGCAGACTTTACATTGGCAGCGTTGATGCTCAACTATTTGCAAGTTGATAAGTCTGTCGGTGACGTGGCCAGCTTTGATAATTATATTTGAATAACTTTCACGAACCCATCTCAGATGTCTGTCAAGCGTGTATTCGAAAATATATAGAAACAATAATTAATACGTTACCAGCATGTACTCTGGCATCATCATTATTAATATTGGTCGTTCAAAAACATGGCTCACAATATATTTTATTCACTTACTCGCCGCTGACAGTATTATAAATTAAGTTGGCAAGCCTGCTGCATTCAATATACTAATGACTATCTAGGGGAATATACATGCGCAGGAGGAGGAGGAGGACCTTAGGGAATTTCAGTAATGATATGTTGTAAATATATTTTTATATCGACTCCGATTCCCATTTAATTTGTGCATTTGATATTTACATTTGGAAATACTGTCTGTGTCTGGCGGTTGTGTGTGTATATTTGTGGCTTTTGAATATTTTAATTGAATATATTGGTCGTGCATCCGCTAGGTAAATAAATATTTTATTTAGGAAACATATTCACATATGGGCGTTGTTTTAGTGGCTTTAGTGGTTCACATTGATTTTGTTTGGTATAATAACTACACACACTCGACATTTATTATGGTTGAATTATAATGTTGTTTGGTGGAAAAATACTTGAATTGTGATTTGATTGAAAATATCCATCGTTATTCCAATTACTGGCCAAGCATATGCTTTGCTGTTTCATAATCTTTCTCTATTGAAATTACAATTTTCTTTGAATTTCTTAAGACTTATGAATCTAAATCCACAAATTCCGTTGCTAAACTTGATGACAGTTTCAATATGTATTAGATCCCCCCTCTTGTGGTAAATTCAAAATAGTTTCTTCCCTTCGGCGACAGACCTAAATCGATGTGTTCCTTCGACTGTACGGTTACTTATGGTGGGTATTGTAACGATAACGAACGAAACCACATGCAAACATCTACCAACCCCCTGATATACACGTACCTATCATGACGTTATATTTCGATTAGACCCACCACAGCGGTAAAGAAGGGTCTACACTGTACCGTAGCGCCCAGCCAATCGAATCAGTGATGCTATGCGTGGTTGTTAATAGAAAAATAATTCAATATCATACGAACGGCAGAGACAGCAGGCAGGGCGGCCGAGGGAGAAAATTTTGTTCGGTCGAGCGCGAAATATATGGCTCTTTAGCCATATAGGACAATGATGCATTACACAAGCCGAGTGATAAAGCTCTGTTTACACCATTACGCTCCACCGTGTGTTACGCGTGTATGTATGTGGGGTTTTGCGATAGATGGAACGTACAACAAATTAGGTTTTTGAAAGCCAAATCTGCGCTGATATGTGAAACGCACGGGTAAAAAAGTAATCAAATAATCGGGTGCGCCGTTGCAGATACATTGGGGATTTTCAGGAATAAATCTGTTTGGAATTTCGAGGTTTTTACTGGCGCTAATTTTCAGTTGCACTGTATGTATGTTGGCATCCCTGCACAGCGAACAGAGTGCGGGGGAGGGGAATGAGGAGAATATTAAATTATAACGAATGGTACATTTGTTACAACAGAATTAGATATTTTGTTTGGCATATGTAGGTATAGTTATTTGCAGAGACAGCTTTTCGCTAACATTCTGCTGATACTGGAATTATTTCATCATTATGAAATGTCTTAAAACGAAAATAAACGGAGCGACGTTGATTCAGGATTAGGAGGAGTCAAATACACATGAAGTGGTGCAGGCAAATATAGACATATGGGAACTGCGAGGAGTTAGACAAAAGCAAGCGTGGTCTTGTAAGTAAATAATGAGAAGTTGATTTATTAATACTTCCAGTTACAATTCTCTCTCTAGCTATCTCTATTTCTCTCTCTCTCTCTCTCTCTCTCTAGTTCTTGTCAGAACATCTCTCCTGCAGCAGTTAAATGCAGCGAAGATAATTAGCTGTTTAAAATGCACGGGGAAATCATATTTGCCCGTGCATTTGGGTGTTGTCCCAGAAAATTATTATCAAATGAGAAAATTACCAGTGCTAAGTATATTACCACGGAAATTTGTCGTTTTCAACAAAACTGGTCGGAGCGGAAAATCAGTTTTGTTCAAGATGTTTCATTCAATAAGAATAAAGATTAGATTATTCTTCGTATTTAACGTGACAGTTTCCTTAGTAAGTAAATACACTAATATCGTACATATCCTTATAATATTAACGCTACTTCGGAACAGATGCGATATTGTGAGATTTGAAAGCAGATTAGAACATTCTACGATGACTAAATAAAAACTCATATTGAAATACAAAGAACACATTGTATACACTTTGGTTGGTTAGGTATGTTTTACACTGTTGGCAACATTGTGTTGTTGGTTTTATTGCTATCCAGGAAGGTAGCACACGTTGATGTCGTCGTAGTTGTTGGTGTGTTGTTGTTTTTAATCAAAATTTTCTCCCCAGCTTTTTCTGGGCGACGACGTTTATCGGTCGGAGTGCAAGGCTGCTTTACGGGCAATTTAGGTGGCGGTCTATAAAGGGACCCCGAATACAAATCGAAAATTGATTCGATTAGTAAATCGGTACGGCACCACCAGCAGCAGCAGCAGCAGCAGCGAGAACAAAGGAATGATTCCATGTGTCACGTGAGGCAATTTATTTTGCATTCTCAAACAGACACGTATTTATAGCCTAAAAGACAATCGTAGCCCGAAGTCTGACTGTCTTTGTAGATATTTTATCTTCAGCAGACAAGAGCAACGCTAGACAACCAGCAGAATAGCAGGAAGCGAGCAGGAATGCAGTCAGGTTCAACATCCATCCATAGAGAACCCTTTAGCTGACGAAGGAAAATGGAAATAATTGAAGACTCTTAAAAACTATTTCATTCCAACAAACCTCACATATAGTGTGCTGTATTCCCCGCCAACAACAAATTGCTACAAGATTATGAAATGAATTTCAACATTCCAACGGCATCATGTAACAAATAATACTTCAAAAGAAAACAAAACGAAAAAAAAAAACAAACGTGTACACAGTTTGACCGCCGTATGTACACAGAGAAACAAAAGCTTACAACACCAGTCGACGTGATACATTCTTTGCTTGGTTGGAATGCGACGGGTATGTACACCGGTTCCGAATGAAATGTTTGTGCTGTGAACCGCTAATGAACGCTACATTACCCTGCTTGCCTCACCCCCGCGGTCTGTTCCCTCTGGGGAACTGGTGCCTGGGTATCGTTAATATTTGGTCAAGGAACACATGTACTTTAATATACGTGCACACATACACACACACACAACACAACGGTGACAGTTGTTGAAACAAAAACATAACGTGCTAAAACAATGTACGAATCATCAGCATCACGGGCGGCCACGTCTACGGAGTGAAATATTATATGAATATAATATAAGAGACACACACAGAGACAGGCAGAGAGACAGACAAGTGAAAAATGCAAAATCCTTCCCACTGCCCCTCCGCAGTCCTCGCCGTGTCTTTCGTACAGTGAAAGCATCATCAGTCATTGTTGATCACTCTCTAGCTATATTTTTTTATTTTCTGCAGGATAAACAGCTTTTGCAAACCATATTTCAAAAGCATATACTGCTGGTGTCTAATAACATTGCAAATAAATAAACATGAAATAATCCTGTAAAACGCTCCAAATGCTTCTTTTCCCGTAAGATCCTCGAAGTCTTCCAGATGATTCTTAGTGTCTAAGAGAATGGAATCATTAAAGCGACTCTTTGACCTCTTGAAAACTCGGAAGTTTTTGCTCCGGCTCCTGCTGTTGGATGGAAATTATATTAATATAACCATCACTATTCGCACACGATGCCATTTCAGTGCCATTTTATCGCGTTGTACTTCCTTCCTGCGAGTGCGAAGCTTGAATCTGTAATTTTTATTGCCCCGTTCGAAGTATGCGGTCGCTTCCCCTTCATACGGACAGACGTGTGATAGCTGCTCACTCACACACAGAGAGAGAGAAAGACGGAGGTAGGTTTTATGAGATGTGGAATCCAACTGGTTTATTCAGTTCAATACGTACTCTGAGCTACGGATACGTTATTCAGCACAGAAAAAAATATCGTGATGTGTTTCTTCTACACGTGCTCGACGACCAAAAGTAATGTTGTAATGGATGTTTTAAAGTTTTATATGAAAAGACCGATGACTTGGATGTACCTGACTGGAGCGCACTGATTTCTACATGTACTATGACTTTATTATTTGCACTGGATTATTGATAAATCCATAGAACATCAACCAGATTCCTCCAACACCGCCATGAAATTGTACAATTAGGAAACACAGAGAGGGAGATAGAGAAAGTATTCAATCGCTTTGAAAACTCATTTGACTATGAATAATTATCTCTGATCTACGCAGCTCAAGGCATTTTCAAATAAAAAGGCCCTATCTTTTGCCCATAAAATATAATTCAATTTCCCGTACTGTCAGACAGCGTATTCGGTTCGTAAATAATGTTTGATAAATGAATTCATATACGGACTAAATAAAAATAATAAAGACAGCAACGTGGTTGTGGGGTGAGGTTGGCGGGCGGGGGATTATGCTAATGTATTTCTATGTGCACGCGGACACTGTAATTCTGAAATGAGATTTCAAACTTTTGTTGATCTTAATATAAATATGAAACATTTCTTTTTCCAGCGAGGGTAGTCTTAAATATGTATGAACTCTTGTCATCTTTCGATTAGAAACATAGAGGGAGAGAGAGAGAGTTCAAATATATCTTCTGTACTCTCTATAATAAATATACAAATTTTTATGAGATGAGAATGGAAATTGGAGGAATTAGTTTTTTAAATAGCAAGAGAAAAAGGCTATATATTCATACATACAACTACATCTTACACACATCTATAATACGTCGTTTTTCTGCAGGCACACACTTGTCGCATGTAAATGGCAGGTTGGAATCAAAGCGATCCCGGAAGGTGATCCGATTCCGTTAACTCCACCCCCTCCCCACTCCGCGTGCTATACTTAGAGCCGTAGGGGAATCACAGACCACTTGAAATGGTCGGCGGGAACTACGAATGCACTGTTCTGTTAAATCACATTCTTTTGCAGTGCACAATAGAAGCCGTTGTTTTCAAACTACCGGCCGACTAGACCAGAGAGTCCTTTAGTGGATTTCCTATTTTTCCCTGTGAGGTAAGTTGATTAGATTTTGGCATATAGCTTCAGTATTTTAAAAACTTGAATATATGTATCGCCGGATTTCTAGGATGAAATTCAAACTACAATATCGAATCTATGCCCATTGTAGCATTAATATTATGTGGACAGGCAAGCAATGCCTAGTTCCTTTTGATATTATTAATTTTGATTGAAAATTCAAGTAGCTCCTTGTCTCACCAACGAGTCAAAAGAGCGTTTACAAATTTTATAAGCACATAATAAATATCACCAGCTATTTATCAGATACCAGACTGATACACTGCAAGTTGAATACATGATTTACAGGCCAGTGACGTCATCTACACTGTTTTAGTGAAACGACACAGTTTCACGCTAAACAAAACACCGCGGTGTATATCGTGGTATGTTGCCATAAACACTTTATGTAATAAATTTTATTGTCTTATAACAGGCTCGTAAATCTTGGAGGAATTGTTAACAATAAAACAAGTTGAGAGATGCCATATAACAATTAGTGTACTAACAAACCTACTCCCTCATCCTCACCCCTCCTCTTGTCCACTCAATGAAAGGCGCGCGCGTTATAGGTAGTATAATATAGTTTATTTATCGCGGGAAAATAAATTTTCGTTTCAAACGGGTTGATAATATTTATTGTCGACACCGAATATTGCTTCAGCACATTTTAGCGTGGCAGTACCAACGTGGTACTGGTACTAGTATATTTAGTACTATATTCATATACAGCTATACATATAAGTATATATAAGAGTACAGAAAATTAAATTTCTCACGTTATTTAATAGCTTATACATAGAAGTTGAAATGAATATAAACATTTCAATGAAACACATAAAGTTAGTTATTAATTTTATGGCTTTTTTTAAAATAAAATACATGAAGTTCGCTATTAATTTTGTGTTTTTTTCAGACTGGCGCAGAAGAAATTTTGATCATGGTAAGTAATATGAATTACATTTTTTCATTCACATTCAAATAAAAAACGGTGTAGGTTTTTTTAATAAAGATTAGAATACTTACCGATATGGTTGCCTCATATATTGCCAAGTGCTTAAGTCCCCTTGGCACGACATAGTTTATCTGCTTCATAACAAGGTCCGATAAATCCAAATGACTACAGAACAATGTTCTTTTATTTCCGTCATTTTATTGTACAACTGCGCTGTGCACCGCAAAACATTCTTCTGTGCAGCTTAGCCAGTTATATTGTCTATCTTTCTCTCTCTCTTACACACACACACACACACATTTGTACATACATACATCTAATCTTAAAATATAAGTATATTCAATTATTTTCAATACAAAATTTATTTTAAACGAACAAATATTATCATTCCCGTGGAGCACGTATGAAAATTATTTTATATTATTTTAGAAATAATTATTTATATGCGATTCGACCTTAATTTTGGTAATTTTTCTCATAATTATCTCGTAATTCATTAACGGTCAGAAATATAATTTGACGTTTATTTATTTGTGAATTCGTGTATGAATTTTTAATGATACACCTACACGTCTTGAGGTTAAAATATTGAATTATATATTATATATATATCCAGATGCGTAATATAAATATTAACACACCGCCCCGACTCCCCCCACGTACGTGCAAATATTATATTTCGCTGTAAATGTTTTGTGAAAACATTCGCGCGTGTGGCGCAACAAAAGTAGCATACATAAATGTTAATTTATTTATAAATTTCTATTAAATTTGTCAATATACTCTTTGAATTTCGCGCGCTTTGTATATTTTCATAAATAATTGAATTCGTTTTGATAATAATTTTAATATAACATGGTACACTTTCATGTCTCTTTGCGGCTGTGTGCGTGTGTTTGTGTAGGTGTGCATATGACATTCGTATAATAATTTGCAATTTAATAGTAACGTTAACCTCGGTAACTAAAATGGAATACAAGGTTGCACAAACCATACAACTGATTACATTTGTACATATTATATTTAATTGAAAACTAATTATTAAATACATCACTTATAAATCTAGTTACCTATGGATAGAATTTATGGTTTTGTGTTGAGTATTAAAATTAATTGCGAATTATC
>JAGJTL010000025.1:1665349-1688809 GCA_022063505.1 Calosoma granatense
GATTTTTTTATTCTTTAGTAATTTCAGCAAAGAACTAAATTTTGTACTCCTTAATTACTAAAAAATTAAAACGAAATTTATATTAAATTAAGAAATAATTTTTAATCAGTTTCAATAATGTTATATTTTATGACAGCTCTTTAAGAATATTTCAAAAGGGTTTCATATTTAAGCTAATGAAATATTATTAATAATTTTCTCTTTCTTGAAAAGTTCATCCAACAATGTTGTAGCTATACTTTTTAATTACTTTACTTGTGACACTTATTCCTTTTTCTCTTTCCCCATTCTTTATTAAACTGTTTCTAAAAGAATACTGCGCCTGCGCGTGTGGTTGTACTTATTAATAAATTGGATACCCGCCAGATTTGTACTCTGTTATTTCCGGGGGCAAAACTTTTGAGTAGTTCATATTATTTTGAACTCATTTGTAATGTAACAATTCTTAAAAGTACACTGCAACATTACAATGGTTCTTAACTAAAACTAGAAAGTAAAAAAATATCAGAAAAACTTATGTCTCTTGATAGATTTAATGTTGCAGTTACATACAACCAATGATACAGAAATAATAAATTAAAGTAATAATATTTTAATGTATTTAAAAAAAAATCATACAGGCAACAGTATTTTTTTCCCAATATGCTTTTTAATTAAATATTAATTGAATTTTTCTAAACATTAACACACTAATTATAATGCATTGGGATGTAAAATGTAATTATAAATGATTTTATAAATTATTTTTGTTCTCTTTCAATTATGTGAATAATAATTAGTGAAGTCGTGTGTACATATTATATACATATACAAATGAATATCAACGAAAATATAACCTATCAGTAGGTTGCGGTGAACCAGATAATTGAATGCACCATTAATACATACCTATATTTTTGTAAAAAAAAATGTTATCAATCCCAGTTCGGTAATTAATTTCATACTTAATTGGAGGCTAACAATTCAGAAACGCGGTTAATTAAAACAAAAACACCGTACGTGTAGAATGAAACCTGTGTTTGCTAATTGAAATATAAAATTAAATACGGCTAAATTTAATTTTATTCGTTACTCTGGTTGCATATTCATTGCCATTTTTCGTACATCGGAGAGTGGAGTAATTATTCAAATGCCAGTTGCTGGTTTTTTTTCCTCCTATTCTGTATGTGCAATCGGACAAAGGGGGTCGTCTAGTAATTTAGACCAAAGTCCGAATGCAGTTCACATAGTACGCGGGCGTATGAATATTTATAATCACATATTACACTATAATACGCTGTGCTCAATTAGGCACCCGCCACGCCGCCAGACGGCAGGTACAAAAACAGTTATGAATTTACATCAATCTGCATATGAATTCACATGGATGTACACACACGTGCATCATAACCTCTACATTCATACATACATACATACATACATGGATAGAGTAGGCTACAGTATGATGTTGCATCTATTTGTACATAATCTACAGAAATATTAACAAACAAAAGTAGTCGTTAGTTGTTTTGACAAATAATTCAAGAAGTAGATTATGTCTACAATATATTCTCTCGTGATAGTAATGTAAGTACGTTGCTTTACTAATAGTACCAGTGATACTTGCTCAGATGTCGCGTCTGATGCAACTGGAGGATTTGTTGAAACGACGTCACCGACGCCAACGCCTTTCACAGTTTTATACGGGATTCAGTGTCAGGTGCCCTGCAGGCGTTTTACACCTCGCTTCCCTTGCAGTTACCTTTCACACCGACGCCCACCGACGGTGCGGACGCCGCGAGACGCCCTACACTCTGCGGTAAAATTAAACATCATAAATTACTGCAACGAACAAACGCTTATACGATTCTTTTCCGTTCAAACACGCGCACCCGCGTAGGCTTTTAGAAATTAAATATTTTGTGGAAAATTAAAAATGAAGTGTATATCTTCTTATTAGCGCCGGTGGCAGAATTTTAATAAAAGCAACAAAGAGAAGTAAGATCAGTTAAGTTTCGTCACAAATGCCATATAAAGTAATAACATTAATGCTTGTATATATTTGTTCATATTTCCCCTGTAAAAATACCACTAATGTTGCTTCAACTTTAGAAGTAAATTAATTTAAAACGTTATTTTGCAATTGAAGCATATCGCATTTGTGTATATACATACATACTTGTATAAGCATACTGTATGTACAATGTATGCATGCATGACTCTGTACTTACACAGCGTATGTATGCATGTTAGTGTATATGTCGCATTAGTACGTACTTGAGACAAACTTTGTCGTGTATGCATACATAGAGCAACATACAGAAGTTGAAGTGACGAAAGATGGCAGCAGTCTTTGCATGCTAGTTACTGCATGTTGCGCGCGCTGTATTGATTAAGTATACATGAATATATACAGACTAGTTTAGCTTACAACGAGTTACTAAGTTCTAGCATTAGTAGCATACGTGTTGCTAACAGGAAGATTACGACCAGCAATGTTCGATGTTCATCGAATTATCCTAATGGCAATCTTTATATAAAGCACCGTATACATAGTTGCATTATTGCCCGAATTTAACTTTAATCCGTAAAGTAAAATTACGCTTGCTTACCTGTGCACATAACATTAATGCTACGTAAGTAGATTCGACAGTGTTTAATCTACGTCGTCCCTAAAAACCAAGTAATGTGTTGTACAAGTTAGCCCGGCTTTAGGACACTACTTGTCTCGGCAAGCGTACGGTCGCTCGCCGCCAATACACCTGGCTGCACGCTGTACTGTGCATGGCTACACCGCTACCCCGACAATACAGTACTAGCGATGCCGGTAAGTGTACGGTCGCTCGCCGGCAATACGAATTTATCTGCGCGACCACAGGTGTTTATATTTTAATTAACTGCAGCAGAAAGTGCATGTTTTATGTGCACGCTAGACGAAACTTTCTACCGCTAGCAACATATTCACTCTACTAAAAATAATTTATTATATTGTCCCGGGGAAACTCGGTATACTAAAAATAGCAACGATAGTTATAAAACTACTCCGGTATATATTTTCCTTGAAGTTTGCTATTAGTAATAGTATGTACAGCCGTATGTATTGAGAAGTAATATATTCCATAGTATAGTGTCATAATATGTATTACTTACTTTTAAAACAAATTAGTTTTACAAGTGTTTCAACAGAAAAATGTATTTAATATTTTTGTTTTGTGTTGAGTGATATATTAGTATATTATTAAATATAGTGTGCAGTGTAGCATTGCTTTTATTATATTTCAATAATATATACAGTTATGACCCTGTTTGAGTGTACTTTTATTTAAATATACATACATAATATCACATTTTTCTCTTTGCACGACAGAAATAATACTATAATATTTACCTTACGTATGCATACTAGCAAAACTTTAAAAGAAACCCATGTTTATTTCATGTTGAATAACTGAAATGTCTCGAACAATAACTTGATATCAAAGTTTTAATAAATTCATTACCTGTATATCTATATGTACTCTGATTATATATTGTGTTCAGAAAGAAATACATAATTTAATACTATTCGTTCAGTTGGGAAAAATATCTTGACATAGTTTTATATACGGAAGAAAAATATGACAAATATATAGTACTCGTTATGTATGGATGTAAGGTGTTTAATATATAAGTTACACTTCATACATATATATCCGCACGTACATGCATGAAACACTTAACTAGTAACCGCATTGTAAGTGCATTCTCGTATATCGTGTACGTGTTTAATCCATGTGCGTTAATAAACATAATACTGTTTGTATCCGATCTAATATTATATACACTGGTGTTTATTAATATCTCTTGAAAATTATCCTCAGCTAAGCATGAAATTATAGATTATATACATACATACATTGTTAGTTAAACTACCACACATTAACACATCCATACATCCATGTGCTGCAGAAATGTTATAGTTGAATATAGTTTAATTTTTCAATATTACGCGCCAATAGTGATTTTGTTGTGCGTAAGTGTATGGGTCGCTTGCCGGTCCGGTAAATTGCCGTTGCCGGGCTTACAAGCCAAGAGTCTCCGGATGGTAGATAGGCAATGCTTTCGTACTTTGCGCTGTTATACGAGTGGCTACTTGAAATACACAAGTGCTCACGCATACACAACGCACTGAATAAGCACAATTCTTAACATACACTTTCAAAGCTTCCCCATGCATACATACATATATAACCTTACAGCCTAACTTTACTAACAATCAGTTACATTAAATTTCTCTAGCTACATACAAATTTTTCTAACCAAATAAAATATTGATTTAACTGTTTTCTTACAAATTAATCTATACGCATACATATCCATGCCCGTTACAATGTACATACATACATATATACTGTATCTGCATATATACATATATATGTTTATATGCGTTGTCGTACGATACGTGGTTATGAATTTAATGGCATTCATATCGAACAAAAGTGAATCGATCGTTCAACATTGAAGCTTTGACGTTTACGTGTTGTAACTCAATCGGTGACGCGTCACTGTATGTATGTATGCATGTATGTATGTATGAGTATGTATTGCAGGTAAGCAGGAATCAACAGCATCAGCAGGCGGCTGCAGGGGTAGTATAAGTAAGCGTGCATGTGATTACCGTAAATTATAGGTAAACTAACACGTCAATATAAGCGAATCAGAACGTCTCTCTCTCGCTATTTCGTGGTTTTTATTTAAAACCTTAAGAGAAAGAAAGAAACAGAGGTACAACAGTGTTTACAATGAGGTGATTGATGAGTTTACAGTGCTTGACACTCATTGTGATTTGTAAATAGATTTAAAATGAGGGATTTTTAATTTATTTCAGTAAGATTATTATATACATACATAACGTCAGGCCTTTCTTATCATAGAGGCAATAGTATTCCTCAAGCCCTTAACACGTAACCCAAAAATCTAAAAGGCATTACAGCTTTTAAAAAAATTATCCATAGAGTCTTTATAATGTTCTAAAATTAAATTTATGTCATGCTATTAATTAGAATTTATACAAGAATAAAATAAAACTCACCACAGATTATTTTGTTATGCAGAAAATATTTAATATTATTTTTAGTGTATTATTTTCAGTATATTATTTTTAGTCAAAATGTCTGTGTTATTATGAAAAGAAGCGCTTGTCCATTAGTTTATTCGGAGAATAAATTTTTGGTTGTAAGAAATGAACATTCAACATTTTATATCTCGTTGTCACGGAATGGGATTCTCGTATATCTGGAAATCAATTATTCTACAATAATATTTGAATGAAATCTGCTCGTTCTGTTCTCTGGAATGTGGTATTAAAATACTAGTATGTACTTGGATTAAACTGTATCATGTCAGTTTAAAATATCATAACGTTTATCTTCATGTATTACATTCTCCAATCCAGTGAGTATTGTTAAATATTAATTTAAAAATCTAGTTTCAAAAATATCACCTCGATTTCGTCCAACGAATGAACAAGACAAAAAGGAATCTGGTAATTCACGTTTAATAAACGTTAACGTCGAATATTAAAACAATTTTAAATAATCTCCATTTCCGGAGCAGCAATAATTGTCAATTAATTTCAGTAATCGGCCCTTATCTTTGTCGAGATTCCTAATGTATTTTCAAATTGCTAAATTTCTAGAAGCGATGTTTCAACCTTTAGCTGTTCTACTATTTCTATAATTTGTGTTCTATATCATGACTTTGCATTTCGATATAATATACTACGAAAGAAGTACTCACCTTTTGCCAGACTCGAACAGCAAACGTGTTAAACCAATTATTTATATCACAGTTCGTGTGCACTTTATTGCAGAGATACACAACAACGCAATGTCCACTAATATTTTATGCCTCCCGAACAGTCCGAATGTCCAAGCAAAACACGTGAATAATGCATATGTAAATAAACAAATGGTTCCTTATTCGCTTCTGTTAAACGAAAAAACGTTTCAGTTTTTCTTCCCGTATAGAGAACCTAGTCTCTCTATAATTATACTAAACCAGGCTAGTTACAACTTAAACTAGTAGACTTTTATTTGGATACAAATCTCTTGTGTCCGCACTATGAATGCTCTATTTCACGTATTTGCTGCGAGTGGCACAACAAAACTCCGCCGCCGACGTCTGCTCGCGCGCCTACTGCATGCAACACTGACAACCACCGTGTACAGCGTGCTGTATACTCACCCAGCAGAGTTGTGTCTGCGTACGAACCACTGCGCACCGAGAGCTTTACCCCCGGCAACGCTGGAGCTTCACAGTGACGCCGGTGGTGGGGGCAAGAGTAAAGCGCGTTGCCTATCCACCGCTTGCCGTCTTGGAACGGTTATAATTTAGGTTTTAAAATTTAAAAGGTGTTTTTTCCCTTTTTCGCAGACGGTACATTTGTACAGGCTTCTAAGTGATACGTAAACTCTAAACGGACTAATGTACTCGCGCAAGCAAATATATAATATTATCTTTACCACGGCACCCCGGGAATCATGATTCTCCACTGTCTGGTGGTCGGTTCAAAATATTATCCAAGTCGTTCTGGTAGATAGAAATAAGTACATGTCCCGGTGGAGAAGAAGTGTTCTGTTGTATATTTTTGCTGTCATAATTGGTATTAGTATAGGTGAAATATGAACATGAATCCGGTGTTTGTATGGAACGGAAAAATATAGGTATATTTTGACAAAGAAGATATAATTTATTGTATTTTCTAGAAATCATATTGTTATATACATATGTTTATTTATCATAATTACTATTATAGTTTTAGTAAACTAAAATATAGTAAGGACATACTTAAGTCTGATATGTTCCTAATAGCAAAAGCGAAAATCTTCTGAAAACAATCTGAAATTTTAATTAAAGTATACGAAATATCCAGTCATATATCATCCAGTCCCTGATGTACTGCTAACTAAATTTTCTAAAATTTCTCATTGAGAAATTTCAAAAATTTACAAGCTCATGTTCATAATTTAGCTTACATCTTCCAAAACTTCAATGTCAGGGTCACACACGCACGTTTATACGTATGTATAAAGAGATGGCAATATTAGCTAACCGTGCTGTGCAGATATTTCATATTTATCTATTGGTAGCTGGTTGGTACTCCCAACGGTGGTGCTGGAGGTGGAGGTCCTTCTCGTCTGAAACAATTTATCATCATTACCTGCGGCGCCCCCTGTTCTAATGCTCCCCGCGGGGATTGTACTGGTTGGCGGTGGCGGTGTAGAGAAACTTGTGCCACCTCTCACATAATTACCGGAGGCACAGCACAACCCAAACGACGGCGACGGTAACAGCAGCAGCAACGGTGGTAGTGGCGGAGTACTCGAATCTTTCGCAGAAAAATGATTTATACCCCGTATGGAAAACAACCACGTGACGTTTTGTACTTGCTGTAACTTGGCCAATACGGAGAAGTGTCATTCTCTCTCTTCTTGTGCTTCCCGCGTTGCTTTCGTACCTTCTTTAAGCATCTTAAACTTATACATTGCTTTTGTGCTGCACATACTTTGTAAAAACATCTCTATGTTCAGGTAATTCAGAGAATCACAAATTTAAACTAATGCTCTGAACGTATGTAGGTATGGCTATAAACAACAAATAAAACGTGTAGATATTTCACGGAAGCTTCCATTCCGCGAAGTAATAAATCCTTCTCCATCCTTGGAAATTAACGAATTTCAACGTAATCGTAGAACACAAGTGAACTATTGTTCGTTTCATATACCAGTTTCCAGAGTTTATTTAAATCATATTTAGATTCTAAACCTTTTATTCTTTGTAACTCATAATTATCAAATTCTATTTGGTCACCTTTGGTCAGAATCTGGATCACAAATCCATAGCCGATTACCTTTGCTCCCTGTGTATGACTTGCTCGGGGTCATTTTCCGTTTGTCGGCCCTACAGTCCTTCACATACACACACACGACGCTGCGCTTATTTCTCTTTTGGTGCTAACAAGCACGTGGCACTCCGACACAGAGAGTTCCTCAAAAAAAAACTCCCCGTTGAACTGCTGCAGGGAGAAATGGTGGTGCGGTAAGAGGTGAGGTATTGATTGTACACGTGCCTAGCAATGTAGTCCTTTGTGCACAAGGGCCACAGGTATTCAAGGATAATAGCCGGTTTCACTATTAACATATTGACTGCCGATTCCCAATTCAGACTATGCCCGGATAATCTAGTGAATTTTGCCCATTGGAGACTCCGCCGTGTGTGTTTCTGTACGCACTGTAGACAATGCTAAACAAAGCTTAATATACATGCAGAGAACATTGTTTAACATGGCATTAAACTGAACAACATCGAGATAGATCAGATGCTAATATAACCTTAGCGTCCAATGAAGTATTGTCGCCAGGCGAATTTTGCATGTTGTGTTGATACAAATGATATATGCATATTGAAATATTTTTCCACTCACTGTAGCCCGGAATTCATCAAATTCATATTGACAATTTACATTGTTTTGTATTTAATATCACTGTTTCAAATTGAACTAATAGTCGACATACCCACTTACACAAACATAGACAATTTATTATACAACATGTACAGCGGATTCAAATAACAAATGAACGTTTATTTTTTTGTACATTCAATGAATAAATATATACGTATTGTATGTATTGTGTATCATATACGTACGTGGGCGTGTGTATTGGTTCATCAATTGTGATGATGAAACTGGCTACATCATATGCACACGTATGCAAAAATGCAGCAAGCGTAAAAAAATTGTGCATTAAAACCACAATGAACTATTCACTAATAATTTGATAATACCGAACGAACGAATCGATTTCCGTGTTTGTGTTTTACGTTCTCTTGTCATACATCATCATCATTTGGAATGGTTTGGGAAATTAAAAACTATTGACATTTCACATGACAGTTTAAAAATAATCTAGTTTGATTCTCTTACAGGTTCTTTCGTGTTTATTCCTTAGTGATACGATGCGCGTAGAGCTGGTAGCAATTTTGAAAATGCAAACAATCTGAATACGGCGTCATCTGTAAGGAGGTGGAGGAGTTGGTGTCGGTGTGTGGCTACCGTAACTCAAATAAAAGTTCCGCATTTCTGAGTTCAAACGCGTCAACGATAACCCTCATTTGGCATTCACCCCCGGAGACGGCCCCCTATAATGCGACCGAAACGGCCGTAGTTCTTCCAAATTTATTTTTGATGAGGTTCGCCGTCAAAACTTTTGTTTATTCATATGATCTTTGGAGGAAAAAACTCTGTGGGCGGAGACACTAAGTCATATGAAATAAAATACCAAATACGATACACCCCGCAATAAGGAAAATTAGAATTAGAAACAATTTTATCGCTGAATAATATTCGATATATGCTTAGGGAATTAACTTTTCCCAAGCATTATTCCTATTGGGAATTACCGAAAAATAGCACAGATGTACACTCAAGAATCGATGTGATTGAAATGTGATATGACTCAGGGGAATTACGCCGTTATCTACTGGGAATTACAACACATGTGATGCTGCATTAGCCACAGTGCATCGAATAGGGTGCTGAAATTGTCAAGCCTGCTCGTATGTATAATAAAATATGTATATATAAGATTCACTTCTTGCGAGTTATTAACCGTTTAAATCTGTTTCCTGGGCAAGGGAATTATTCGTCGTTGCTTTTTCAGTAAACACAATTATATATATTTTTAAATCAAACTGTATTCGTTCCGCCTAAGCGGCTGTGTCTGTGTATGTGTGCGGCTGTGAAGGTGTGTAAGAACTTTTTCAAGAAATGGCCACAAGATTAGAAAGGTTCGATCCGATCAACGGCCGTTTGTGTTCGAGTCGTTGGGCCGAATGCGTGAAATAAGATTTGGTTACCTAGTACAGGTTGGATTCAAGTAAAAAGTGAACTAGTCGAAAAGAGCCAGCGGGGATTTTTTTGGTGAAGCTTTAAGCCGCGATTGCACCGGATAAGAAAATGTATTGATGTTATCGGCAAACATGAGAATTTTTAACTCATCTCAGTATTGCCACATTACTAACATTAATATTCTCTAGGTATCCTATAATAAATACATTGGAATATACTTTAAAAACTTGATATACCCATAGATCAATATTTATGACATTAGAAGAACCACCTAAATATACCAATTTTGCCTTGTACGCGCGCACACAATCTCAGTAGCTACAAGCAGATCCCTTCACATGCAGCAATCCCTTTACTCGGGGTCGTAAGAAGAAGTTGAATTACTAGCGTAGTCAAATCACACTTGAGCCAGTGTGCGCGCATGCGTACACATCACTTGATTTCCGTCATCATCATAGAGTGCGGTTAAAATCCCTTCACTCCACCACCACCACCACCGCCGGTCGGCGGCTCTGGTTGCCTTCATAGTACCACTTTATGTCGGTGTATGCCACTTATTAAAAAGAATCTTCACATAGACACGTCGTGTAGAAGAATTCTGGCTGGAATATTTTACCATATCTTATCCGCTTGGTAACATATTGAATAAAAATTGCAATTTCCATACATTTACATGCATTACGATGCCACGTAGATTATTTAGTTATGAAGTTTTTTTCCACGTGCGCTCGCTCTCTCTGTTTCTCTGTGAGATTTCGTAGAAGAATCTGCTTAAAGCGAACGGTTATATGGACGATGACGACGACAGCGGAGGGGCGGAGAGCTTTAAATTAAAGCCTGCGTGCTGGTGGGTCATATGGCAAGAATGAGGAAGTAAAGGACAAACTAGAAGAGAAAACGAAAGGATACACTGGTTTATGGATATGTATAAAAAGGTTTTTTTTTACAAGTTGGGTAATGTTTTTCAAAAATTCAACCCTGGCATCATATTCGTTTTAAGCCTGAAATCGTTGTGCCTTAATAAAGGATCGACCGATAAAAGAACTGTATTGTTTTGGGTTAAAATTCTGTTAATTGAATCCATTAAAATCGTCATCTACCTGCATTCATACGTACATTTGGGTTCATTCACACATACATATATGTATAGAGAGGACTACATACGTACATCGAAGAGTACATAAAACAATTGGCACTACTGTTAAAACCCAATAATGCCAGGAGCTTTTAGACAAATTATACGCGGTTAAAGCTGTTTTAAAGCACAACACACCATTCCCATCGTATTTAAGCTGTAAATATTGAATAACCCGCCGATCCCCGAATCTAACAGTCACTTTAGTTCTTATCCCGGACGTCCAAGCAGATTAGTGCTGCCAGTCACCCCATGTGCGTATTGTGTTTCAACCTTTCAATTTAAAGCGGGGGAAGGAATGCATTGACAGTGCATAGTAATGTCCCCAAGCACACGTGTGTGCGTAATGCAGTCAAGCACGTTTGCACGCACGAACAGACGTGTTCTTTTATACATACAGCGAGACGCATACCGTTAGCTACCGATAATTTAACAACGTTGCTAGCGGTAGTATTTGATCTTGGTTCAAAAAGGACTGGTACATTGTGTAGCGCAATTGTGACTATTATATTTTTGCTTTGATATTTCCAAACCACAAAAGAAAAATTGACGAAAGACGATAAATATGATGATATGTTCTGGTGAACTTTGAAAAGCTACGCCAACCCATAAAATATAAAACAAATAGGATGCCATTAACATTCTGCCGGATGAAATACGTGCCATAAGTAAAATTCTTTCGCGGAATTTAAAATTTTTCCTAATGTTCTTCGTTCCGTCAATATCGGCGATGCATCGTAAATAGCGAACGCGCGAGAGAGCGAATGTGTTCCACTAACTACCTGTATTTCAGAAGTCGTTTACGTTCCGTTCTGCCAGTAGAAGCCATAGTGTAGTTGTCTCACCACCATGCGAAGTATGGCAGCACAAACAACCAAACGGTGTCATACTAATAAGAACCGGTCGAATTTTATGATGAACAGCTGACATTTTTTGGTATTTTCACAGGAAATAGAAGTTTTCCAGGAACGGAGAATTTGAAAGCGTGTCTTAAGAATGGACCTGTCAATGCGGAGAACTCGTCCCTGACTAGTCAATCAATATCGCTAGCTGATTGCACTGGATAGAACACAATGGATGGATTGAACCGTTGTGCATTGGATACAGTAGTTACGTACATACACAACCGTACGTAGTTTCATTGTCGATCCAGGAAAGGATACTGAAAGGTACATGACAAAATTCTAGGAACATTAGAAATTCTAATGCGAATCTGTCCCTGTGTAGCATTAATGTTATGAGAACAAATAAGCAGACGTAGTTTTATTTTGATATTATTAATTTTCTCGTCCAAGACACTGATTAATCCAGTGTTCTGGTCAAAAGACAATATTCCCCCGCAGTACGTTAATGTACGTACGTTTCAAATATAATTTGTGACCATTTGTTAATTTACGTTTTAATCTACAAACAACTGCATCACTTATTCTCAGTTGTATACGAAATGGACATGAAAATCTAAACGTAATTTCCTCATCGTCTGCTGCGCTCGCGATCGCATTAACGTTAACATTATTTGCTTGCGAGCATACAGACAAAGTGACAAAATCTCAAAGGCCAATACCTTCATGTGTAGGGTGCATGCTTGCATAGAAATGCTGAGAGAGGAGGCAAGTACATACATGGAACTGGACTGGCCAGAGAGGGAGAGAGAGTTCCTTGGTATCCCATATAGACGTTGTTGGCGAGAGAAAATTCTCAAAGCAAACAAAGTCCAGTCGCTCGCTCTGTGCACCAATGGCCACAAGCATACCACCGTCAGTTCGGTCTCTATCGTCTCTCCGTTTCATGTATGCAATAATGGAGAGCTTTGTGCTTATAACTTGATTTAATTTCGTGCTTGTATTGATACCGGGGAATTTGCGGAGATTTTCCTTCGAATGGACCCGGACCCGTGTGTGTTTGAGCCGAATGTTTGAAGCAACGGATACGATACGAATGGGAACAGGGGGGGACCAAGGAACGAAAATACGTACAACAACATCAAATGGACGTCTGGTGCGCTTTGATATTTTTTATATTAAAAATATTTCCCGAGCCAAATCGAAAGGATCATTTGGTTAGCGGATTAAAATTTAACGTCAGAAAGGTTTATACTGCAGTAAGGGTTAACGATAGAGTTAGAAGGGAGGAAGCATATTGAAACGTAAGGTTACAACCAGGCTGAAATTCTGGACATTGAAATTAAACAACAATGCAATAGAAATCTTTTTATTTCAATATTATTACAACATTCATCTAAACCTAGCACATTGGAATTCACTCCTTCTCCATATGGAGAACTCTATATTAATTTACAGTTTCCATTGCTCCATACCCCCCTCCTCTCCATATAGTAAGAGTAATATGGTATCGCCAAGTTGCAAGGTCGTTTTCAAATGATTCTAAATTATGTATCACATTAAATGCAATTAGCAAACGTAAATAATTAAATGGTAGAAGTTTGGCAACAGGCCGCAGCGTGGCGCGCGGCACTCGAGAAATTATTCCGAGCACGTTAACCAACATTAAACAAGTCAAATACCAAACAAGTTAATTCAGAACCGTTCTAAAATATCAGCGTCCGCCACCCGCCCGCTCCTCAACTAGTTAAATATAACCAATATATATACATACACTGTATACAGATTTCAGTGCTCGGGTAATTAATATTGGGAGCCTGAAAGTTTTCACGAAAAACCAATGACGGTTGGTGATTACGTTGAACTGTAATCAAGTAGTTATGTGTGTGTGTGTGTGTGTAAATAAATTATTTACAGTATATAGAGGGGGTTATGTAATGTAATAACTAATGCTACTTTGAAAAAGCTTTTCTCCTTGCACAGTCTGAAAAGCATCATCGTTCATGGAGTCGTCAATCGTTTAGAACTTCTTTTAGACGATTCTTTACACAGAGTACACACACAGACATGCATAACGTTCTCTAGATACACTTGTACGTACTTGTACACACACACATATATATACCAGTAGTTTTATTCATACATACATACATACAACCGATAGTTTTATAAACATACATGCTGATATAGGGTTTTATACATACATACACGTATACACCAGTAGTTTTATTCACGTACACTTGCTTGCAAACTTACACATACATGCATACAAACAGCACTACAGCGTCAGCCCTGTAGCTATATATATATATATACATATAGATGGTGTGTTGTTTGTGTACACTGGTGATCGGTCTTTGTGCTGTCCGACATCAGAATCAGGGCGAGATAATCAAAACAGATGATCTTCAGACGAAGGAAATAAGTAAATAGAAACCATCACGTTCAGTACCTCTCATCTATAGAACCGTCTGTCCGTCCCTCTGTATGTATGGATGTGTGTATGTATAATAACGTTCCGCCTAGCTTTATATATAAATTGTATTATTGCCGTTAAAATAGTCCAACAACACAATGGGTGTACATTAGTTTTGCGAAAACCTTTCACCGAGAATCGATATCGTTCATGATATTCCACGTTTTCCTATATTGGATGGACGTGTTAATTGCGCCTTTGGAATTTTCTATTTCCTAAAATGTGTGTGCTCTTCTATGCAATTTTTTTTTGTGAAATGAACATTAATTCATAATTCTACCATTGTAGAAAAATATTATTTGGTTGATTTCTAGATTTTAAATATCGAATCCGTCCATGAGGCATTAATATTATGAGGGATATGTAAGTAAGGCCTAATTTCACTTCAGTATTGTAGTATTTCAATTAGAGATTTAAACTTCGTCTTAAAAACCTGGAATTAATGAGTTTTGTATTGCATTAAGATATATTTATTCCACGCAAATACAATAATACTTTTATGGAGTATTATAATAATTCAACTACTTTGCACATAAATTGTCAAAGTGTTCATGTATGTATGTACGTTTGTACATGTGTTTACTGACCAGTATGAAAGGAAGCTCAGCTTTACCTGAACCGCAAAGCTTTAGATGAAAAATTTCCACCGCTATGTGCGCGTTCAGTTTGTTTGTGTGTAGAATGAAAAAGTTAGGGCTTCGCGTTTTGAAAGTAACACTTACAGCATTTGAAAAAGTATATTTTAACACTAGCGTGAAACCACACACACACCGGTAACGTAACGTAACATAGCACAGTGTTAACGGTAAACGTGAAACCTAGACCACACTACAGGTAAAAAGTTCAAAGTCACATTAAAGAATAACAAAACTGTTAAGAGAAGTTTAAATTACAAATACGCCATAAACCCAAATAAGTTTTTATTTCATAGCTTCTTTACATAATATTTATATCTTAAATAATACATTCTTCAATCTTTCTCTACTAATAATATATATTAATATCAGCAGAAAGTTGAGTTATTTAATATTCTTCTTCTTGTTCTCTTGTAAAAACAATAATTCCTTATACTGTATATAAGAAAATAAAAGTTTTTTAAACACTCAAATCTTCGATACACACTCATTAAATTGTTATTTCACTATTATATTTATCACCTCAGTAAAAGGATCAAATTTCGAACAGATGCGAGACCACAAATTCCCTTAACTCACATATAAGTGCATATAAGTACTTGTATCAAGGGGCGCCCCTCCAAATGCAAGCACACTTATAGAAAATACCCCATAATCACTTTTCGTTTAACAGATATCATACGCACCCACTGACTGCGATAAAAATATTATAACCTCCTCCCCTAACACTGAAATGACATTTACACAACACCATACTATTCCGCGCACACACACAAATGGCACAACACAATCACACGAGATACAAGATGATGTTACACATTGAAACATACACCTTTCTTGATATTTTCTCTTTCTTTGGCTCTGTATGTGTGTGTATTGTATTTCGGTAAATGAAAATTCTCACTCTCCCGCGTGCACACACATATATACATGTTTGTAACTGTCAGTGTAGTTCACCGACGCTGCCGTTACTGGCAGGCGTGGCGCTACTGTAGCGCTGTGTACAAGCTGCTGCACTCATGGCTGTCCATAAAACTGAATTGAAAACCGGTGTACCAATCAAGTCTGCACAAATGACCGCATTTGTTATGATCGGTGACGCACAATAATCATATTTCAAGCTTACGAGTTTATTTTCTGTCAAACGTGCTGAAAGTTTCATCGTATACGCGCACACATACACAAAGAGACAGATTGCAACAGAGCAGTGCATTACATCGGAATGCAAGGTTAGCAAGTTTAATTTTAAACACTGTGACTGCTATTTGACAGTTCGATACTGAGAACTGATAATTTTCCATGGTAAGAATGTCTAATTTAGTAGAAAAGATCTTATACTTATATCCGCATGGCAAAACTTCATAATATCAAAGTGAAAATACACGTTACCTACCTGTCCGCATAACAATAATGCTACACAAGGACAGATTCGATATTAAAACAGTTTTTTAAATCATGTTTTTTTGAACAAGTTAAAAAATAAATGTGATGAAGATTATATATAAAAAAATTTTCTCCATCAGTGCTGTATTATGTAAAGAGCTTAAAAAAGGAACTGTGTTCGTTCGTGCGACTAATAGAGACTGGTTAAAATTTTAATAAGGCCCTCATCGATGCTGATGCTGTAATGTACATATAAGAATAGCGAGAGAAAAGAGCGTAAGAGGGAGAGAGTCATTATCAGGCACTAATTATACGGCACACACCGTTCGAACATCAAAGGCTTACTTTTGTACCATGCATAATACAGTAGCAACACACGTACATACATACGTACGAACGTACGTACGGACTTGTATGAATTTAACAAGTCTGTCCTCATGTCCTGGTACAATACCAAAACTTGTAGCAATTACTGATTCGATCCCCCAAAACTTTACACGTACCGAGGACCACTAAGCTGCTTACATCTTTCTTCTCCTCGACATCCTCCTAAGTGCTGTAGACTAAAAACCCTTTCTACCGCCGCTGCCACCATCTTGTTTTGTCCTGTCATCTTTATCAAACATCTCCCTACCGCACACACCCCTTCTAATTCTTCGCGTTGTCACTCGCTGTTGGTGTGATAAATATTTTATTACTCTCATCAAACTTTCGGCAGAGCTGCGTGAAAGGGTTCACGGACTAATACTTCTTCCATGTTAACACTAATTCCCAAAATTTACAAGCGAGCACACGAATAGGTAGATAATCCACAGAGCGTATCATTATTGATTCATACTACACGAAAAAAATACGAAATATTAGTATTGTTTTTAGGACTTAGTATATGAATATTCCAAGTCCCAGATTTCCACACCACTAATCCCCAAAATTCCATCGAAAAAAAACTGTACTCCGAGTCTAAACAGCTATGTCCGTGGTCTCTTCAGATTTTGAAGGGTCCATGGTTGCTTATTTAAACTACACACTGTGCTAGTTCCATCAATGTTCGCCAGGTGGTGTTAGTGGCTGTGATACTCTGGCCCGTTTACTCTTCATATTGGCGGCCTTTATTTTCTTTGTGTGGGTTTATTTTTTCACCGAGTAATTCGGGGAAATCCTTAACCCCCAACCGAACAACAGTCCTAGGACCCTCTCACGATATAATGGTAACGCGAAGGCGTGTATGTGTGTACGTATGTGAGTGTGTATAGTTTACGATTACACACAGAGACGTCTTCTGTTGTTTTGTGCAGGTTTGTACAGGATCGACCTTTAAAGATTCTGAAATTCGGCGTAGACAATATGGTATCTGCAACAAAACAACTTTCATTCGATATTCTCCATCATCAATCCTTATAATAGTTTAACAGAAGAGTTATTATATTTTAAGATACCTTCCATTTCGTTTCGGATTTTTTTTCTATGTAGTAAATTATCTGTAACTTTGTCTTTTTGTATCCAACTTGGAATTAACGTTCAGTTTCAATCCTTACAGTATGTATATTAGTATCTGGCTACAAAACCCTAGGTCTTTGTTCAAATATTGGTTCGACCCTGTCATATTATGTAACTTCTGTTTCAGATTGTCACCAAATCCCCGCTCACTTGACCTCTCGCAAGCCACAATATCGCCACAGTTTTATGACGTATTTATTTCGGGATGTTTATCGAAGGAACAATCGTTCGTTCTTTCGTTCGCTTGCTAGGAACGTAGTCATCTGTGTTGACTTCTGAAATCAGAGCCGAGGTTCTGTTCTGTGATATAGTGTAGTTCATTACGTGTTTCGCCATTTGTCCGCCGCTGCCATTGGTGGCAGCACTAGCGCTACTGCAGCACCAACAACAACAGATTGAAGAGAGCTGGGGGACTGAAAGATATAACACGTGTGTGTGTATGTTGTATATGACGAGAGGTTACTGAACGAAACATTCCTTGTTCCTGTTAGTTTATTATTTGAATTATAGCGAATCAAAACGATGGAGCATGATTGCTTGCAATACGATGCCAACTTTGATTGTTTGTGCACGGAATTAGAGAAAAGAAACTCTAGATATTGTAAGGTAAGAGATATTAAATACAGAGTCACTTAGGAAATTGTTACTTTTTATGAGAATTGCAGTTAAAATTTTAACAGCAGTTACATAAACTATGTACCAATTCTAAACCAATTGATTTTATTCCAAACGATTTATAATTTTCTGGTGAATATATCTGTAATTGTTTTTCTAGTTTTAAGACCTGATTAATTAATAAAAAATAATGTAAAAATATCATGGTATTCAATCTTCCCAAAAAAAAGTACACGTATTCTATTTTAGGCAACACCATTACACGTATTGTTTCAAAGAGTACGAGATTCGTAAATGTAGTGTATAATATATTCTTGTCTGTCATACATACATACATATACACTCTGATCTACATATATACACCATACATATACATTTCCCTTGATATATACACATACATACATACGTACTCACCGCTTAAACACATATTCATGTTTGGCTATTTTTAAATTGGATTCAATGCACTTGAAATATCATTAGCATATAATGCCTCGGTAAATTAAATGAAGTGAACACGTGACACCTGAGTGCTCCTCCCCCGCCCCCTCCATCACTGTAGCGACAGTGGTGGGTGGGGGGATGAGTTGAAATGCGTCACCCTTCTCTTAATGCAAATGGGGAGTTGTGTTAATCTGTACTGCTCTGGCGAAAGCAATCATATACTTGTGTCTTTGTATTGCATACAGTTGTACCCATAATACCCCCTCCCCCCGGCCGCCTCTTCGTAACATGTATGTTTGTATGTACATATGTGCACAGGGCTTAGACACTAAGCGCAGATTTACCACATCATTAATTTACGCTAAGCCAGCTTAGAGGTTAGGATTAATTTAGAACATTAGTACAATAGTGAAAATTTTAAATCAAGTACGAGATTTCTTTTAATATTTCAAGTAAAAATAAAACGATTTTACACAGTGAAAATAATGTATTGTCTTAATGTTTTTATGATTGTGTACTTTGAAATTGTTTTCTTCATATTAGTTTAACATTGACAATATATTATTTCTCTGGTATATATGTAGGGTAAGCTCTTTATAATGTCTGTTTTCTCCATATCGCATGCGATGTATGTAAGGTCTAACCAATAATACAGACTGTTCGGGTGAGACGTTTCCCTACGAAATGATATCGCTTGTTACGGGCAATTTTCTATGATTTAGGATCTAGTTAGATGTGACAGCTTGAAAATCTGAAATTCTAGTGCAGTCAGCAATAACACAGAAGGGCGTGACAAGGGTGTGAATAAAGGGCAGGTTTAATTAAATAATAATACCATAATAGCCAAATAATGTACAAGGGTGCATATACTTAGCTGTACAATTTTTAGTGCAATACAAAAGAGTCCACTTAAAATCTGACACATGTTACGGCGACATTTGTAATTTGAAATTGGCGCGCGCGCAGATCTACATTGTTTTTCCCGCGCTATACTATTGGTAATTAATGTTGCGCGCGAATATACAAACAGTTTAGCTAAAGCGGGTGTTTACGGGGAATTTACTGTATATTTTGACTTTGTAGTTAGAAGATATACAAGTTTTTTTAATAAGCTTTTCCTATTAGTGTTGAATCTTTTTCATATAATCCATGCAATGTAATATGTACACATTTATATTATAAAATAATTATAACAAGACGAGCGAACGAGCGAAAAAAACCTGCGTTGGAATTCACTTCGGGTTAAACTAAATTAAAGCCCATTAAATTTCCATTAAATAGTAAGATTCTTGTAGCGAAAATCCAGATTAAAAAATCCATTTAACGTGCGGCCGGCTTGGTTGGCAATTTTATTTCGCTGGTTTTGCAAAAGTAAAACAAATATTACAAACACAGAGAGAGAGAGAGAGAGAACGATAGGTCCCTCTTTGAACGAGAGAACTCTAATATAACTACACATTCACTTCATATCTACAAAGTATATACATACATACATATACAGTAAATATTCATATACCACAGCTCGAATGGAATCAGTATCTCTGAAAAACAGTTTTGCCTTTGGTAAATAAAATTGCGATGTGCCTAGAATTATATACAACACGTTTTTCATTACACAGTTGTTTTGAAAAACAATTGTTGTTTTGACAATTGAATTGCAAGACCTTCTCGATAACAATATACACTATTAAATTTTTAATCAAGGTTATGGAAAATTTCTAATTAAGTAAATAAAAATAAACATATAACATCTATTCCAGCAAATAAAAAATACCCTATTAATTTTTAGCCCCCGAAATGAGCGTTTTGTTTTGTTTTCTTTGTGCCTTTTGACATATTGCAATATCAATCGGGCATGCGTTGCTGTTAAATGTAGTTTTTATACCCAGTCAGTGGACATGGATGTGTGACAGTGTTTTTTTTTAATATTTCATCATTAGCGAGCGATGTTGATGAGGCACACAGGGTCCTGTAATTCGGAGACAACTGTAGATGTCACAGTAGTTGAAATCAGTGTGACAGTCTCCCCTCACCCCGTCCCAATGCTCAACATTCTGACAGGACCAATGTCATAGGTGAGGAGGCGCATTATCACACCCTTATATAGCTCCAACACTCTTGTAATACCTTGTGATATCCCTATACTTGTTCTAAACTACATGCAGTAATTTGCCACTGTGTATGTATGTGGTTTTAACAGCTTTTGAAACTAAGATTCCAAGCAACCTGCTCTGTTGCGTTGTACACGGGTAGTATTTCAAAACGCGCCTCCTGTGCAGGCGGATGTAGCCAACAAGCGCACAAGAGATTGTTGTGTGTGTGTGTGAGAGAGAGAGAGAGATAGATAACGAACCGGTCGTCACGTTGGATATAATCGATCTGTATTGCCATGATTTATACAAATGGCGGACTCTTGAACAGTTCACGACAGCAACCCCCGCCATACACGTACACACACACACACACACATACACACGTACGTACGTACTTACATACATAACATTCACTTTGTTATTGATATACGCCGCCAATATCTGATCTTATGAAATCACGTTATCCTTGTCACGGTAAATACGTTTGATGCTTTTTTGTTTTTCGTCTGAAATTTTTATATTTTTTTACTAAACAACACAACACATTGACAGATGACACATAAAAATATATGTACATACATACAGTGAATATGTGATGCTTGTGTGTGCATGTTTCATAAACATTTCGATGTATATATGTATACTTTATGCTTGTGTCTATGTTGTTATTATTTTCTCTTCTGCTTTATCTCCTGGTATTTGCGTAATCCAATGGATGGAATTTAATATGATAATAGAATTGTTTTCGTATTACAAAATCACAAGCAGCTGGCGGAAGGAAGACACAGGAAGAAATTACAAGTATATATAGGAATAACATTAAAATTAGAAAAACTCTTGGAGCAGAAATGAAAATCGTATTTACATTGGCAAGATTAAATATATTTCTACTACTGTTAAATTAAATTTTGTATATATGAATTTCATATATCATTTTGGTATATGAGATTATTAAATTCTTATAATATATGCCCCAGCGTTTTTTAGTTAAATTCACGAATCAAAAGCACGTATAAAGATTTCATAATGCTCTGTATACAAGTAAGTTTATGTAAAGTCAATTAGAGTATCAACATCCTTCGTAACTAAATAATTATTCATGACTAGACGCTACACTACACTATCAGATATCAATTAGTTACAAGTATTACTTGTACCCTGATAACCCCTACATACAGTACAGTACATACACACGTGTACACTAAATTTTAGTAAGAAACATTTACTATATTCTTACTTACTTAATCCTAAAGTCTTTCTACCTTTCGGTGTAAGTCATGAGTGTAGGTGTCATCTTCTGTTTCTGGACTTCTTTTCCAGTAGTTCTTCCAGGCGTTTCTATCTTCCATTAGTTCTTTGCAATCTTGCCACTTACTATATTTATAACAAGTTAATTCTCAGTAGTCCGATGAAAAAAACAATGTAGCTTTTGCAATACGCTATAGAGATCAAATCACAATTTTCTCGCAGTCACTTCTGATTTTGACTAATATTCATATTCCAGAGTAGTTTGAAGGAGGATGGAAGGATATCATATTTTAATTGCTCAATTTCCTCTTGTGCTCTCGTTAAACATGAAAAAATACATGTTTTCTATACTTAATTTTTACATGATTGATCAAAGTATGTATAAGATGTAATACATGTATGTATGTGTATATGTACAGCCGATTAAACACCAAACACACACACATGTATGTGCATATGCTACAGTCTAGTGACGTGGCAACATACCTTTACAGCATCAACACCATCTGTGGGTTTTTGCACATATCCCCTTGTTGAACAACATCTAAAAATAGCTACAGTCATGTTCCATATATTGTAACGTAAGCGTCATATACCTTCTGATTATAATGAAACTACCATAATTACAAACTAATTTTTAATTTTTCACAATAACATTATTCATTGTATTCATAGTTCTGCTCCGAAGCCCTTCTATAATAGTATCAGATTGATGTTCGTTTCTTCAGTACGCAGAACAAGGAGATGAAGAAGAAAAAGAGGAATGGGTTCAAGTTTCACGCTGTTGACGCGCGGCGCATTTATTAGTGGAAACGGGGGGTGATGCCAACGTACGTTGACAAGTCTACGGCTGAGGTATTCAATTAAAGTGAATCTATTATTCTCTGATTAGGACGGGCGCGCGCTTGTAGCGAGGCTCAAGTTTTCCGTTAGATAACCTCTGACGCGACGATTTTGTACGTACACTAACTTATCTTGCTACAGGTTGCTTGTCTATCTGTCTCTATAGCTCTCTCTCTGTTTCTTTCTATAGCTCTCTCTCTCTATAGCTTTATAGGATTTTGTATCCACTGTTAAAAAGCATCCATTATTTCGTGGAATTAAAACTGGCATAGAAACATTCACTAAATCTATAGAAAGACTGATACAACTATTTTATCAGATGGCTACAATGGCTACTGGATCCGCCACTGTTTCACTAATACACCATTGCTATTAAGCTGAAAC
>JAGJTL010000025.1:1701029-1711934 GCA_022063505.1 Calosoma granatense
AAAAATTTATTTATTTTCCTTTAAAAACACTTTTTATTTAAAATTATTTCTTTTTAGTATCGGATAATGAAGAAGATACTACGGAATCTTCAAATTTGGATTCGAATCTTTAAAATAAAGTACTGTCTTCAGAAGTAGGAAAATTTCGACCGTTCTCATTTTAAATTTTTAAAAATAAAACACTGAAACGGTAGTCTTCTAATATGTTATTATTTAAAATAGTCATATTACAAAATAAATATCATTATCTTGCTTATCTACTAAACGCTATGTACATGTTTTACAATATTTACAAATATTTTCGTATGAAGTGTATGTGATGTACGACCTTCACAATAACAGTGTATGCAGTACACTGCAGTGGGGAATGTCGTGAAATTTAAGGTATTTTGGTAACTATCCAAGGAAGCTGCCCTGTTTTCTTGAACGTATAATAGTCGTACGCTAACTTGCCCAAAATTAGCACGATCAGGCTGGCTAGTATGCCGTTAATTAGATCCAATATGTGAATGGAATAGTCATTAGGCAGTCGACATATAGCACTACGAGATAGTTTCATAATCTGAAACAAAATCCAACAATAAACAGTAGAAATGGACGAAAAAATTAGCCCATGTTTAAACAACACGGAATTAAAGAATAATATTGGATTTTTTTGTAAATGAATTGCGTTCATACTAACAGGCAACATGGAATTCTCGTTACCCTCAACAAACGAACATTTCACGTCCATCGAATCCTTCATTAACTTGGAGTATTTCACCAACAGATCCTAAAACAACAACGAAAAAAAGCAAAACATTGTAAATATTTCATAGCCCACTCGGTAACAAATTAGCGTGAGTACACGTATGTGTGTGTGTGTGTGTGTGTGTGTTTTATGTTTTGCGATAACATGTGAAACAAACACGTGTCATAATTATCAGATGTTACATGAAACATGTAAACTAAAGCGGATTTTTTGCTACGCAACAAAACATGCTCTTGTTTTTTGTAGTGGAGGTATGTAGGCTGATTTGTAAATTTCAAATACAATTACCTGGAAACTCGGTGTAAAAAGACAGTCGCAACGCCATGGATTTTGACCCAGGAAGATCTCGAGTGCGTTGTGATTCCTTTGCAAAGCGTTGTCTATAATATAAGTAGGAACCTGGAACAAATACATTCGAATGAATCCTTTTCCTTATTTCAATTATTGCTCGGGAAGAGGAAGTACTTTTAACTTATAACAGCCTTTCATTTTATGGAACTAATTAAATTACAGTGAGTCCAGTGTATTCTCCCATGACTTGAACACAACGGACAATGATGTATTACCATTCAGTATTTGTCTGGAACAACTGTAACGTCAATAGTGCATACTATTCAAGTAGCCCAAGGATATATATATAGAACCTGGCAAAACTACTGTATCGTGTTGTAAGCGAAATGCATCTGTACTTTGTGCAGAAATTAATTAATATTCGTAGTGATATTTATAACTCGTTCCAGAATGTAAACGAAACAAAATGATCATTCAGAGTTCATAAAGCAAACAATAATTTTGGAAACAATTTGTATTGTCGGAATGCGATGATTCCATCTGTTTTGATAAAACGTTCTTCTGTTAATATTTTACATGATTTATACAATTTTATTCCGAAAATCAACAATGTTTACATAACATTAAGGCTACAAGGAGATTGATTCAATATTATGAGGTTATGATTTGCGATCTTTATAATTAGAAACTGCGCCACCACGCAAATTTGCAAAGATGTAATTACTTCCGTTTTCTTCTAATTGACTCGGCATGTTCTCAAACAACCGGATGTAGTGGTGTTATTAATTCCCTCGTTTAGTTCGAAATATGTTATTAAAGAAATTTCATTTTACAGATCGTATTACTAAGCAAAGAATTGTTCATTTCAAATAAGATGTAATATTAAGAAGTACTTTTAGAAATTAATAGAGATGTTTATTTTTATTCTTCTTTGAAAATACTTTATGTCACTGTCTGTTAACTGTATGTAGTATGTATAAGTGTATATATAAATGTTTGTATGCATGTATGTACGTATGTATGGATGGATGTTACTATGTTGTATGTATGTTATCTACTAAACCACATGTATCCATGTAGCCTATAACTGGACTGTACCCCCGTAGGCAACAGATAGGTCTCATCAATTTCCTACCTACCTGTGTCAGTTTGTTACCCTTCAAGCTGAACACTCGAAACTGCAATAACCAGTGGCCACCCTCCAGGTCGTCAATACTCGTAATGAGATTGTTGTCGAGATAGACGTCCACTACATTCCTATAGAACCGGTTGTTGATGAGTGCGTCCAGATTTTCAATCTGTAACATTCAATATATATTCACATAGTAAGTGAACTTTAGTAATGTTGTACAACTGACAATCCAATGTTTGACAATATACAATTCCCTATTCATCTGCTGCTCGCTTAAGGACGTCTGCTGAATAACAAATTGTATCTCATCCAAATGGATCGTAGACAATTCTGAAACCTGTCATGTTATATGAGCTACGAGTTCACACGAATAGACACACGGGTGATATTGGATTACATACAGGTCTGCCATGAAATATGATGCGGATACCTTCTAACGGTTCTTTTTTCCTGTCCTCCACATAGATTTGAACATATCAAAAGCGTTCATTAGTTTTCTCTGTGAGCTGATTGTTTAAAAACTAGTGTTCCGCACCAGTTTATCAGTTCAGTAAAAACGGCTTCTTTATTTAATTAAGAGCTCGTGCAAAATAAATACTGAATTTTTTTTCAGAGTTGCATCAGAGTTGGAAAATGAGAAAATCGTGCTTAACAAATATTGAACTACTTGCAATTTTACACGAAAGGCGCCTTCGTGCTAAATGTGACGTATGATATGTGACGTGCAGAGCCGGACTCTTGGGAAATAGCTCTGAGACTTTTTTTTCTTTACTTCATTGCTATCAAGTATGGAAAAAATTGAGTAGCCATCGCCAAATAGTTAAGTTAAAGATGTTTCTACGGCGCATATATACCAGGTTTCAAATTATCTAACCCATTCAACAAACACCCAGTAAATAGATTAGAACATTGCTTACCCTATTTCCTTTCAACAACAAGGTTGTAGTGTTCTGCGGCAAGGCGTCAGGAAATTTCCTCAAGCCTCTGCCGGAGCAGTTCACCTCTATCATTGGTTGCAAGCCACCACCTCTATCGCCGGGGATACCTACCACATTGGGCAACGAGCATTCACAAGGGTCAGGACATTCTACACGGAGATTCTACAAGAAGATATAAAGATTGCTGAGAATGTATGTGAACAGAAGATATGGATTATACAGCGAAGCTTACAAGGAAAGGTCGCCTTCTATGCAAAATACTTTTCAATAGAATATTTCTAATTATATTACGAGTTATGTATGATATATTAGTTTGACTATCATGAGGATCGACCACTTATACATACACTAAGTATTGTTGCAATTGGTTTCAAAGGTTTATCCGGATATGGTTGCTTGAAACACTTCAAATTCTGCATATCCTGAACCACGGATGCGTTCAGATACAACACCCAGTCCAAGTTCTTTGCGCAGTTCCATTCATTACCTATGAACGACAAAAAGACCAAATGTTATTTCGAAAAGCAAATCATTCTATCTCCTTCAGGGATTAAGAACAAAATAATATAATTACCGACAATTGTTGTGTATTTAAAATTTCCGTTTGTATTGCATTAAATTGTGATTTGCCTTTTAACCTTTTGAAATAATGAAAAGGCAAGAAAATCAAAAGGAATGAGGGGAATTATCTGAAAGGTTAAGAGTGAAAGCCAAACCAATTAAGCTTCGGAAGCTTTTTTAATGAAATGTAATCTGTTGAATGAACATTTCATAAATAAAATTTTCCCGTGTTAACATAAACTGTCCTAAATTTCGCGAACCACTAATTCCCCTATAGTTTGGCGAAAAAAAAACAATAAATTTAACTACATCATATCATAGTTGGCTTTTAGTTGTGTTTCATGTATAGTTAAACATCTGCAGGACAAAGTTTAAATTAGTTTATCATTTGACAGTTCGTTACATAAGTAGTTATATTGTACAAATCTTGACATGAAATAGTCTCCGCGTAGATTATACTTACAAACAAGATTTAACACAAAACTTCTAATTTATTGCACAATTAAAAGACTGTCGCTTATTCGCTTATCTTGTCTGTATACACAACGAGTTGTAAATGTGTTAGACACATGCATAACCTAACACTTACCTTGAAGATACAGTTTGTTCAGACGATTAACAAGATTTATCACATTAGGATGAAGATGATTCAAACGATTATGACGAAGATCCAGTGTCTTTAAGGAATTTAACGCCGAGAATACGTGACTTCGGATTTTTTCTATCATCAAGTCGGTGAAATTGAGTACCTACGTCACAAATTGACAACCATTACTATTGAAGAAGTATTTGCTCTAAACTTTTAGTGTTAATTTTCCAATGAAAAGTACAATAGAAAAAAAGATTCAACATTTCCTTAATGTAGAATCAATCACAATTGAACTCTTTTGTCGGACACAAAACGCGTTTCAATATTGATTTAGCTTGCGTTTCTCGTTAGAAATTCAAGGAAACGTTTACTCTTACAAATATTTCAATGCGAGTCTATTTAAAGTAACGTCTGTGTAATTTAATTATAACGAAACAGACATTTAACTTTTCCATTTCAATGTAACGTTGGAAAAGCCCCGAAACATGTGTCATCTATTTCAAAGTTTTCAACATTAAACCGAAAAATGGTACAGTAGAGATTGTATAACAGATCTTTGTTTTAAAACATTTTTATATCTCGCGGTTTCAATTTTATAATGACATAAATGAACATCTATACAACAAGAGACAAATACAGAAAATAATAGAGGTTCATTTTGGTAGCAATTATCATACAAATTTCAATGGAAGAATTTAAATATAATGGTACCGTGCCAGGATAATTGTCAATTTTGCTTAGGATTACGTTGTTACAAAGCGAATATATTTTCTTCTATAACGAGGTCTAAAAAAGTGAATGTCAAAATGTTTTCTGCGCATAGCATAGCGAGCCAATCAGATTACATACATATGTTTCTCCATACTAAGAAGAAACGTCCTGGTTGGTTGATTACATTTAAGTGGGAGAACAATATAAAAATGTTTTTCTAAAGATCTGTTTTCTTTTATAATTCTTTGCAGAATTAGTTTCAGAAAACTTTCTGTTTCAAATCGTGAAAATCACTACAAAGAGCAATGTTGTAATGTCGTACAAATCTCACTGGAAAATCCTTTCGTGTGCGGTGTATACATACCTGTAGACTATTATTCGGTGGAAACTTGCCCCGAACATATGTTACATTTGATGACATTAGTGTGAATGTTTCCAGCTCTGGATATTGAGTTAGAATGTCTGTTACGTCGAAATCATTGTATGGATAGTTGCAGAATGTTAATATTCGTGTGTCGAGACTGCGGTCGGGCAGTTCGACGTTCCCCGAACATATCAGACTCTTCTCTGTCGAATTGTATTGGCACTCATCGTCTGCCAGGTCCAGACATGCAGGTCCACCACGTAACAAGTCGGGAAGTAGCGTACATGTCGCCAAGAAGAGTATCCTGGACAAACATACATACATACAATTGCTATTCTATACGAAACACGAGTAGTAATTTCTAGAAAAATTGTTGCTATAGTAATGCAACAAAAATAGGGATGATTCCGTAGTAAATGTGTATAATTTCTCATATTGAGATGCACAAACACAGCGCAATCAACACACGGTATGAAGCTGAGTAATATACTATAATTCCAATGTCTGTCTCTGTATTTTTAGTTTGTAATTCGGAGAAAAGAGAAATCTCTCCCACACACGTAAGCTGGCTCGCGTTGTCATCATGAAACCGAGTTTCTGTACTTGGTAATACATAATATTATACATAATTACAGACGACCCATACACATACATATCTGCTTACTATATGTGTCTGTGTGCATGTATATGTGTGTGTGATTACATAAAAAATACAGCTGTGAATCTAGGTTAATGTGTAAACTGATATCACAACACAATCATGACAAAACAATATCAGTAGATTAATACCTAGTTGCAGAGACTTGTTGCTTAACAACTAGTACAGGACAGGACTCAATGCTCTAAAGCAGAATATTAAATACGGTCCATGATATGTTCAACAGCTGAGCTCATTGTAGCTAAGCGCTAATTCTGTAATTAAAGAAAACAATATTTCCTTACTAATGTATTTGTACTTAATGTAAAAACATTCTTAACATCCTGTTCTGATTATCTTATAAACATTGCTAGAGAACTTGGTGATATTAAATTGAGACTATGAGATTGCAGTGACATGTCAGGCCTGTCCTGGATTTCTACCTGGGCGTTGCTGGGAACCCGAGGCAAAGAACTGACTTCATCATGTATTATGAAGAATTCTATAATAGAATTAAATTAGAAAGGTAATTTCGATCCGAGTTGAAACTTGTAATAAACACGTCACATTTCTTCGTCTCGAGAGCATTTCATTTTAACTTTATTATAAAACTATCTTTATAAAATATAAATTATAATTGAAAATATCATTCATTCCCCGCTATATAATGTTAAACAGACTTTTACTAAAGAATGTTCATGCCCCTATTGGCAATCTAGTTGAACTACGTCTATGACGAGTGTTTTAGAATGTAATACAAATTACGCTGATACGCCTTCTCACGTCAAATCAACTACGGCATGTTTAGAATTTATGAATGAACAGTCTATACATTATTCTATATAATTCATCAAATATGCAGTACTTGTCTGCTGTCGTACGCATGCATACATACATAAAGTGTAAATGCATACTTACTACTGCAAATACATGCATTAATTGAATAATTCATATTGATAATACGAATCATACTATGCAATTTGAATATTGCTATTTCAATTATGCATTTTACATGTGAAATTTCATACCACTTCAAGTAAAACTTGCAATGTAAATGTTACAAAATATACGTTTATTATATTTGAATATGGTAATGTAATGATGAACAGCGTTGTAAATTATGAACTAAATATTCATAATTTATTATAAAGAGGACTAACCCTGCCTCCCGCCACTGTGAAAGGAAAGGCGTGCTGTATTGCTTATTTTAAATATTGCAAAATACAATAGCAACATTATTACATCATATTTTAAATCGATTCAGGCAACGCGTAGATTAAAACATCAGTTTAAATAAAACTTTTGACAGTTTGATTAAATTTGTAATGATTGAAGTTGCATATAAACAGCTAACAATTTAAAACGGCTATTGCCAATTTATTCTCGGCTATTAAATAGTATAAAATAGCGCGGAATTAATCGAAATTTATAGCGTAATAAAAAGAATTTCACGCACAAAGTTGATTCATAGAGAATATTACACAATATTTAATTACATGTAATATCCAGGCCAAATATATTACAAACGCGGCTACAACGACAGTAATTAGTCCAGTATATCGAATTAATAACAAGATTAAAAAAATACCGTTTGATTACGGCGGTGTAATTAATCGAGTTTTGATACATGTGCTTAGTAAAATGAGCTATGTTAATTAGCAGGAAAAATATGCAACTTTTTTTATGTATTTAGGTGTCAAAAATAATTAGCTGTAACGTCAGAGGCGTACACTGTTAGAGTTATGTATCATATTACAGAAGGTGTCAAGAGTAATAAGTTCAGTGAAGTGGAAAATAATATTTCTAGCAGGGGCACAGAAATATAAGAGTACAAAAATAATAATTATTCGGTTCTATATTTACAGTATACATATTTGTCTATATTTATTATGCATTTAGATTATCATTGTTCATTAATGAAATGTATTTGCTACTTCTTAATTATACAGAATATTATCAAATCAACATTATTCTTCGTGTTCTTCTTGAAAGCCTAAATATGTATATATATATTTGAACTTGGCGATGACGTTCCTACATTGTTTTTTTTTCGCTAGACTATTGGTGGATTAGTGGTGCGCGCACAATATACGAACTGTTTATCTAAGCGAGATCAGGCGAAATTTGATAGTATTTTAATATGAAAATCGTTAATCATTATCGTTAATCACTATAAATAAAATCATTTATAACTCCGTTGTCATAAATCGCCAATCTGTTGAGGAATCTATAAGGACGAATTGACCAATATCCATGCTAATGAGCATGATTAGGTCAAGTCCCTATTTCCATGGTAACAGTGTCCACTTTAACATGGACTAATATACCCTTATTATTGATCTATAGACTGTACAGTGTAGGTAGATGCCCTGGCTAATAAGAATATAAACAAAGAACTAAGTAATTAATTTATTAAGCTTATTTATACCGGGGTTTTAAAACGCGGGACACCCCAGAATATTGCTTACCGGTCCTCATAACATTAATGCTACAATGGGGACCGTTTCAATATTGCGAGGGGTTTTGATTCGCTGGGATTTAAGTAACAGTGCTTTTTTATGATGCTGTAATTGATTACAGCAAAGAAAAATGTTTGAATAGAGAGCTGTTTGTCTCTTGTGCCCTGCTTTTGAAACTTAAACATCCGTGCCTAAGGCATTCAGAATCCACCCGACATCCGTTATTGTGTGTTTCAGACAGACTGTCTGTAATTATATCTGAAATTTATGCATGGACGTGCAGACAGTTAGTTATTGGGTCACCACAAATAAAAAACAAGTTTGTCCAAATTTATCTTCGCAGATTGCTATAATTTTAGCAAATGTAATTTTATTCATATTTTTTTAATACTTCAATAAATTAACTTTTAATAACGATTAATTAAGCTATTACTCCTTGTATTCCTGAAGTTTTCTTCGTAAATTTTCACTTAAAAAATACCGTATATTTTTAAAAAATTTGCTTAAAGATATATTTTTCATTTAAAAAAAAATTGCCTACTCAGCTTATTTTTTCATGCGGGTCCTGATTAATAGAGCTATTTCTTTTGGACACCCCTCTTAAAAATTATGTCCCCAGGCAGTGACGTGCGGACAGAAATTTATTAGGGCACCATAACTTGCTTGCTTAACATAAGCATGTGCGGGAATTGGGTCAAAATCTATTTTTACCCGAATGAATGGGATTATGAAATTCCCCGCCAAAGATTTATGAAATGTGTCGAGATAATTTTGCATCTCACACACACACCCAAAACATTTTCGTCTGTGTTTAAAAACAAAAGGTATCGACCAGCTTTTGTGTGTATTTCATTGTAAATAAAACAACACACTGTTGATACATTCACGTTGCACAGCAACGCGCAGCTGTCAAAATCCTAACCAAACTTATTTACATACAAGCATATGGTGCAAGTTCTTAATTAAAATATAGTATTTCCGCTTTTCACTAAACTGACAGTGACCTAGTTTTTACACAAAGATGCCTTCACAGAGCTGATTAAATAGAACATAGTATTATGAATCTAATAAATTCATTTCGTAATTACATTATTCGTCCGGGCGAAGCATAGTTTATAGCGAATGTGAAAAGTTTCAAGAACTAAAAGGAATTTCAATATTCACAGAGTAGAGAAAATTGTAAATACGCTGTGGTTGGAACATATTTCCTGCTGAAACTATTTTCTTTTTTGTACACATATTTGAAATTTGTTAAAACCAGCTTCGTAAGCGGTAATAGATGTGTTGTGTCTGGTTTGATCCTTGCTTTGATCTTGTGTTAACTGTAGGTATAGTTATTTTTCTCATTTTTCTATTTCCCTGACTTTTTCTGTAAACAACGTTTGCAGTTTCTCTCCAGATGTGAAAATATTCTCCAGAAAAAATTTACATTGCAAATTGACACTCTTGTCATGTCAACTCGTGTAAAATGATTTAACACATTATTTTTGAAATGATTTTGTATTCTACCCTGGCTTGTTGTTTTGAGGAATATTACATGAAACTTACTGTATAAATGTTTAGTGCAGTCATGCATTTATTACTTCTATGGTATTGGTTTAATGAGCAACAGTTCTCTAAAGTTTGTACAAGTTCTAACTATTGTATGTATGTATGTATGTATGTGATAACGGTGTATTTCCTTTTATGTACATCATGTATGTGATGTAAGTGATGCATGATGCAATATTGAGTATCTTTATTTCTATATATGTCCGTCTGTAGCGCAGTCTAGCCAACGATGACTGTATCAAGTCACTGTAAACGATATGAATTGCAAGTGCACAGCTTAATGCAGTGAAGAGAGATACAATATACTTTATTCATATACAATTTACGCTCGAAGGCTGTATAAGAAAGTCATCACAAAATATTATTAATTCCCTGTGTCCCAGATTTCAAAGGACGCCCTGTATATAAAATATATATTATGCTACATTTAATAACATTTATATTTGTCACTAAATATCATATTAACCCATATTTACTAAACATGATAACATAATAACAAATATTGTTTAGTTGAGGGATATTGATAGTTATTAATTAGTAATATAATATTGTACCGGATATAGCTGGTGTATAACATGCCAGTACAAATGATTGCTGTAATATTAACAATGAAAATGTAATTATGATAATGCGTCAAGTACTGTGATTTACAGGGTATATAATTACACTCTGAATGATCCATGGATGCACAGTTCAGTGATCGCGAGGATCACTTTGACACAAGAAGCATGAAATGTTACAGTTTGTCTGTTAGTGTGGTAATTAGATTACGTGTGACAGACATTCTAATGGCAAGAATGTACAAAAGATATAATGTGCATTTCCATACAAAGGCAGAGACAGTTATGCACTGTTTGATGCTAACATTTCCTAGGAAGAACTACTAAATGCTTGTACTAAAAAGTATAGTAGAGTAATGCT
>JAGJTL010000025.1:1725260-1735368 GCA_022063505.1 Calosoma granatense
AATTAATATTGTATAATAATGTAAAAACAGGTAGTTTCATTAAATAACAAGACAATTATGAAATATAGTACAAATTTATTTAATAAATGGACTTCTTGTAGAATACATATATTACAATATAATAACAATTTAGTTTTTTCTTCCTTTTGTAAACACTGTTGTAAATGTCTTCTCACAGTTCGATGTTGTTGTTACGCGGGGGGTGAGGGGGGGGTCGGTAAAAAAACTTATTACAAAATATAACAATTCCATCAAACATTAGGCTAAAAATAATCATATCAGTTCCCATGGAAAAATTCACCTAATTAATTATTAAAGATAAGTAGTACTACGAATTCAGTATTTTCAAACATGGAGGACGCACAAAGTTTCATTTTAAAAATAATAAAAAATAGTCGACAATTAGTTAAAAAAAGTTAATCAATAATTAATAGTTGAGACCCGCTCCTGTAAATTCATTGAATTAGTAAACGTTATTTTGGTTAAATTACACTTCCTCCACGTTCAAATTATTGAGCTACATCGTTTTGCGACTTTATTCTATTCTGATTGGTCAACAATCGAACCTTTGCTCTGATTGGGCAACAATCAATCAACCTATACTCTGGTTAACAACCGAACCACTTGCACTGTAATTGGTCGACAATTGAACTACCTCAGTTCCTACTGACGCTGGTATTTGATTGGCTGACGAATGAAATAAATTGACTATAAACGTACAACGGTATAATACTAGTTTGATTCAGTACTCTGATAAATAAAAACAGTCAAAATATTAGTAGTAGTAATTATACAAAATAACCACGGGAGGAAAAACTGGTCAAAAAAACCAAATGTTTAAACACAAATTATAAAATAACAATTATGTAAAATATCTATTACGAAATATAAGTATCGGGGAGTAAATCTAGAAAATGAACACAGTACGATTTGAGACATGTACATAAAAATATTGTATATATATACACAAATAGTTCATAAGTACTAAAAAATCTAAAAAATATATATAGATAGCCACGTTTCATTGGGCTTTCAAACATATATAGAAGAATCTCTACAGTGTTTGGAAGCAACTGATTGAAAAAAATGAATGAATGGTTAAAAACAACTTAGTGTAGCCTAATATTCGTTGGAACGGTTAATGGTTTATTATTGGAATAGAGTGGTACTAGTGTTAGTGTACCGGTGATACTGCGTACTGGCGAACGTCCCGGTCTTTGTCGGCCTGCAGCCGTCGCAATACCATGTGTACTGGTTCATACTGAACATTGTTGACGTCTGAAAAATAATCTGAAAACATATTCATCGTATAAATATATTGTAACAACAGAAGTGTTTTAAAACAGGTGTAAAAATGTACTTTGAATATTGTAAATTACGAATTATACATTAGAAATTTGAAAATCTGAAGTGCAATAATAAATTTAGGAACAGCTATTCTTGAACAATGTGATTTGATTTGTTAGTGCGCATTGTACAATAATAAAATAATAAGAATTTGCACTCAGCGTCTGCCTTATACAAAGATTTCTTCACAGGAAAAATCATATTGTATGTTCTAATCATTGTGCAATATTCCTTTAAATTATAACATTATATTCTTAGTTTAAAATGACATAAGCTTCACTTTAAAATAACTGCGTATGTGTATGTATGTATTCACTCACCATGTACGATAATGTCTCTAGAAATAGTCCGACTAACAGCTAGTCGTACATTAGGCACCGGATCCCAGCTAAGGTCAAGCAGATGCGGCATCACATCCGTGGCAAACTGTTCAGGTGGCAGAGCATTAGTGGAGATCAGCCGGGAGCAGAGTAGTGCGAACGCCTGACGTCGCACCCAGCGTTTCGAATGAGCAAACTCTTCGGCTAGTTTAATTAGAAGACCGGAGGAGAGAGTTGGGTCGCCGGCAACATGTCGCACCAGCTCCGTAACCTTTAAAGAAACAACAGTGCACAATGTTCGATCACCTTGCCTGGTTAGTATTCATATACATACTTTAAAAAATCAACAATATCCAAGTAAAATTATATGAGGTCCTTCATAACATTCAATAACCAAGTAAAATTATATGCTGTCCCTTGTAACATTAAAGCTACACAACAAGAAAACAGAGATTTGATATTAATTCGCGTTGCCAGAACATTGCGCAGACTTACCAAAGACAGTGCAACTTGTCGGACGGCAAACACCTTATCACAGAGTAACTCCTGAGCCAGTTTAGCGATGTGTTGTGACGCGTCCAGAGGTTGGAACAGTGGTACAGCTATCAGTAGCTGATTGGCTAGTTCCTCGCGAAATCGCCAGTTCCATTCGTTGTCGTTCTGCAGGAATTCGGCGAGCCGCGGTAAATATAGGTTGCGCTTTTCTGGACCGATCAACTAGGAGATACAAATATTATATGTTAATTAATAATGTATGTACTTGTAATATGTATATTAAGATATGGAGTACAGAGATCAGTTAGACGTTTTAATCTACAAGTGTCTTTCAGAAGACCGTCGTCAAATATCATCATGCTTAATAATAAACTATTATAAAATAATACATCATTGAAGGAGGTCAAAAATAGTAAACAATGATGCTATATTAACTACTATTAAATAAGGAAGATATTTGTACTATACTATATTAACTACTAATAAGAAAGATATTTACACTATATAAGCTACTAATAAGTTAGAAAGATATTTCAATTATTGAAATAAGTAAAATTGTCTATTACCTTCAAGAAATGAGCTAAATGTTTGACGACACCGATTCGCACTTCGTCTAGATCTTTGATGAAACCGTCAAAGATTGGTAACAGATGATCGGCGGCCATGTCCTGGCCGAGTATCAGCGCCAACTCGTGCAGACTGCTTGCAACTGTTTTCCTAATCTTGTACTGCATATCACTAGCGAGCACTTCACATGTTTTCTTAAGCATACACCAATTATTTCTACCTATAAGGAACAAATAACAATTATTACTAGAAGTTATGCGAACAGTTTCAATTGATATTTATATTAGTATATGACGAATCTAGCTCTAGAACATGGTGTATATTTACTTTAAAATAAGTATTTTGCACTCAGCGTCTGCCTTATACAAAGATTTCTTCACAGAAAAATCATATTGTATGTTCTAATCATCGTGCAATACTCTTTATATGTAAACTATACAAAATGATGATAGATTTTATAGTTCTAGATAGAAAATATAGTTTGAGCTTTTGGTATGAATGGGAAATGTCTATAGATGTTGTTATTATGGACAGTAAGTGTCTATAGAATGTGTAATTATGCATGATAACTGACTTTAGAGTTTAAATTATCTTTTTACGAATTTAATAGATAATTTTTAGGTATTACAAATTGTACTATTAAGTATGGCAATTAGTTATACAGTTTATTATGAATACAGATTATCGTAATTATTACTAAAGTGTTCTATAACACATAGTGATTGTTATATCCATGTGTGCGCGGTAGGGTTTATGCTTACCTAATGTTAATGCTACAGCAGGTAAACTAAATGCACAATGGTAGGCCATATCGTTGTCTGTATTAACGGCTAGACTTGGATCCGTCATCGATACAAAATGATCGATTAATAGTTTAGGAACTATCTGCTGAATAGAATCGAAATTCTGTTCCAACGATGATGGCAACGATTTTTCTAGTATCATAGTTTCTATAACATACAAACACACGTACTCTATATAAATACACTGTGCTCTAAAAGATAAATAGACTAAATAAATAGACAGACAGATCAGTTAGACGTTTTTATCTACAATTATCTTTCAGAAGACCGTCGTCAATTATCATCATGCATGGAAATAATTATTTTAAACTATTAGAAAAGAAAAACATAAATAATGAGTACCTTCCCATTTCGTTCTATCCAACGACCTGCTTTCATCCAGGGCCGGATTCCAAGAACTATTAAAATGAATATCATCTAATCGATTCTGTAAAAAAAAAAACACATTCTAAACTAATGAAATTCCAAAGATTAATTAATCTAACAGCTGTAATGAAATTTATGCCAAATAAATAAATACATACACTCGTGTGTATACTTACAATAAAGCTACTCTCTTCCGAGTTCTCGTTCTTCGGTGTACCGCAGTTATCAACTATAGATGGATCCAGAGGCATATCAGGACTGATATACCAGTACTGGTACAAATTAAACTTTTCCAATTCATCACTATCCGCCATCTTTGTTTCTACATTCTCTGCCGTTGTACTCTCAACACTGGTTCCATTTTCTGCACATGATTCTTCTTCCAAGACTATTTTAGTTAAACTACTAGCTAACGCCTGTTCTACTGCTTGTTCTGTTTCAACGTTTACTATCTCACTATTATCATTATCACCGCATCCTTCATTCTCTCCATGTTTATCACTGTTTTGCTGTTTGCTCTCTTCGCTATCACCTGCAATATTATTGCACAGATTTGTTGTTGAATCTGGTTCTATTGCATTTTCACTAGTACAACTGGCAGCCGGGGTTGATGTTAAATCATTAGTATTATTCATGGTGTTGGTGTCAGTCTTGTCATCCAGGCCATCTTGTATTATTTGCACCGTGGAGAACGGTGATTTATTATTGCCATCCATGTCATTGTTACTATCCATCATCTGATGCACCATGGTGTTTTTATTTACTATTCGTTCTTGTGCTTGACAGAAACGTTGTTTAAAATCGGCAGCTGCTTTCAAGTTAGCATCGGTGAATGCCGGTGAATTTATTCTGTAACGAAAATATTAACTGTTGCAAATGTTTACAGGCTGAACTTGTAATATGGCAGACAGTTTTTAGGAAGTGAATAGATCAGAGAGACGTTTTTATCGACAAATGTCTTTCAGAAGACCGTCGTCTATATATCATTATGTAAAACTTGTCAAATATTAGAAGAAATTCTTCAAGTTATACCAGGTTAAACTTAAATCCGCGAAGAAAAACCGTCATGTAACATTAATGTTATGCATGCATAGCTTCACATTGAAATTGCGCTTTGATTTGAAGATAGTTGAACTTAACACTTTGACTGCCGTGTGTATACATTTGGATACACATCATAGTGGGTCCGCAGGCACTGCATGTATTCTATTATATACACATTTATATTTAAATTGTCTGTACCTAATATACTCGTAGCGCCCAAAGATTCCTTTACAAAAATCTATTCGGCAGTCAGTTGTTAAGAAACTTAAGTGTAAAAAGTATGATTTCTTACCTAAACTCCGTGCCTGCGGGGTTGATAAGCACTAGTTCGCCCATCTGGTTGTACGCCAGGCCAATGATACTTGGATCGGCGAAGGTTGAAATGAACGGGCCGAGTGTTTGAAAGGCAGCCATACGCACCCACCGACTCTGGTCTTGTAGCAGGCGGGCGAAGGCTGGCGCAAGCGTATTACGTCGTGATTCCGGTGAACATGCGCACGAGACAGTCATTACGACTTCTGCACATGCCTTGCGCACACCCCATATTTCATCCGCGCACAGTTCTATGAAACATGGCAACTGTAAAACAGTGTTTAGTTAATAACAATGTCTACATACATACATACATACATATTTAAATTCTACTCTAATATAAACTATATCTCCATTAATCTCTAATAACTCGGCGAAAAAAAATGTACATCGTAAAGGCAAATCACAATTGTTATGATTACTTTAAATTCTGATATTATTCAGATGCAAAATCTCTTGTCTCTATTATTTTGTATTTGTAATGATAGAATATTTTTGTTTGAAAACTGATTCAGAAAGACGTTTTTATCGACATATGTCTTTCAGAAGACCGTCGTCAAATCTCATCATAATCAATTTAAATATTAAATTAAAATATCAATATTTTCTACAATAAGAATAGTATCAAAAACAAATATAAAATCTGTATTATATAAGATTAAAAGTTTACGGTTGAAATATATTAGTGTATGTTGTTGTTCAATGATTGATAGTACTACACAACAAACTATGTAAGAAGTTGTAATTATGATTTGCATTAAAGAAAGTGAAAACTGAACGAAGGTCGTTGTAGCCAAGGTTGTTGCATACAAACAAACATACGCACGTGTGCACATGATTATATTATTCATAGTATATTTCTCAATCAAGTAGCAAAACAATCTTCCGTCATTTAAATAACAGTTTGATGGAAATGTGGATTAATAATTTGTTGACATATACAATGTACGTGGCGCACAATTCATCCCCCAGTAGTTCAGCGGTGAAAAACAATGTATATCCGCAAGTTAAATCATAATTATTCGCGTGGAAACTTCAAAATTTAAGTGTAGATTGTATATTTATAAACAATATTAAATATTTGTACTTACCAAAACATTTTCGTACGCATCTCGGCCGACGACTGCGCAGAACTCGCCAAAACTAGATGCGCAGATTTTTCGTATGTAGAACATATTATTGGAACATAGTTCGGAGAAACGTTGTAGGAATAGCCGTTCGGTTGTTTCACGGCCCAACAGTGGCACCATCTTGCCCATCAGCTACAAATAGAGAAAACACAAACATACGTTTTATTTCCGGGTTTATTAGTTATACTATGCAATGAAGAAAAAATAAAAATTATCACTAAAGTAATCGAATAGTACTGTGTAAATATCATCTAAATACTTATGTTTTGTGTTGTCTGATGTTATACATGCACCTTTACGCTCATCAAAGCTGGCTGTGATATGATTAAAAAGAAACATTTCACAACAAGCTGATGAGCGTAATGATACAGACAATTCTTCCTGCAAATGGCCTGAAATCAGAGGTTAGACAACAAATATTTCACATAATACATAGTCTCATTCAATTCACAAAAACACTTTCTTCTTTGTTGATTCTGTATGCCGAAGCGCTCATCAAAGCTGGCTGTGATATGATTTTATGAAAACACATTTCACATCCATTTGACGAGCGCCACAACATGCATCGATATACTGTTCTGTAATTGCTGTTGCAATTGTTGCTTCTACAAACTTTTCTATTGTTGCTGCTGCTGCAATTGTCTTGCAAAAACTCTGTTGTTGTTGTTGCTACTGCAGTTGCTATCTTCCACGTTGAATATGACCTCCAATCTAACTCGTCAAAATGGCTGTGATATGGTGTCAAAAATGCGCGCATTTCACATCCAAATTGACGATTAGAGCAAAGGCAGAACATTGTTGCAGACCTGATGGCAGAGGCTGCTGTTGTTGCTGTTGCTGATGTAGATTTGTAAACATCACCAAGCTCATCAAAGTGGCTGTGATATCATATATATATATAAGAGTTCACAACCATCTTGATGGCTCAGGAATGCTCAATGTATCTTCAGTGTAGAACTAGTCTTCTTCTCCTTCTTCTCATGTTGTTGATGTGGTGCAGAGGTAGGATTTTGCTCATCAAAGCTGGCTGTGATAGACATCAATAATTACCTATGACAACCCGCTTAGATGCCAAAATCGTACCTAGAGATTTATGTAGTATTCTCTCGGCCTGCAGCTAATATAGAAGTAACAGTTGCATATGTACACACAGTCAGTTTGTTATTATAAACCTGTAGAACAAAAAACACATGAGCAATGAATGAATGTATGATAATATATTTATTACACAATGTTTAAAAGGTGAGTGAGTGGATGTAGTAGTGTGTGTGTGTGTGTGTGTTTAATCGCTGGTTTGTGCTGCGTCCACATGAAAGACAAGGTAGTGAGACAGCTCTGTTACACATCTCACTACCCATGTCTTTCACGAGGCCACCGCAAATATATGTAGATGCAGGCACAGTCTTCGTCATAGTAGTAGTAGTAGTAGTAGTAATAGTGTATATACACAACACACCGATATGCATAGCGCGAATTTGTAATAATAACTACATATATACACAAATAGTCAGAGTACAAATACATATATACAGAGAGAGGAGCACATACATTCACAAACATATATACATACATACAGAGACAGAGAGAGAGAGAACACATACAGACAGAGAGAGAGGACATATACCTTCTAAAGGCAGATAGCAAACAAAACATAGTAATAGTATATATGTAAGTAGCAATAATATACATACAACATGCATGTACATCAGTGTATATATACAATATACACTTCCCACAATCACACATAACACACGGCATTCGTCATCATCATTAGAGTAAACCAAACATGCATACATACAAACACGTGTCAAACATCATCTCATCATTAAATCACCTCATAATATATGTATGTTTATACATAATTTGTAACTCCTTACAAAAGCATGCATAAGTTGTTTTATAATAATATTATGATACTAGAGTTCTGTAAGTATATTTATTTATAACAAAGCAAAACAAAGAAAGATAACCGTGTTCAAATTTTGAAAGTGTATATACGAATGATGAATGAAAATTGTTTTTCTGTTTACAAGATTAGACAAGTTGTGATTGGGTCACATCTAACTGTACAAGGAGACATAGCAAGGTCATATACAAACACACATACACACTGGCATAAGAGACAGATATATCTATATATTTCCTATAGCTATATGTATATATGTGCGTGTATTAATTTATAAAAAGTTATAAAATAAAATCGTATATACACACACCAGATCAACTTGTGATTTAATTCAATGACACTACCGTCAACAAACAAACACTGATTTGTAAACAACATTTTCAATATTAACAATTTGACTGACTAAAAATTCTCCCAAAATAAATTACTGCGAAGTTTACAGGGAACGCGAATTAAAACCGTACGATATTGAAACGAAACTAAACATTGTCTTATGCTGTTTCCAGTAATATTAACGCTACAATGGGGACATATTCGATATTATATGGGTTTTGTGCAACTAGCAAAAGCCTTGCAATAGCGCCAGAAGTTTTAGCTATCTGGCTATCTTGATATTCAAAGATAACTAATAGTTTCACTGCAAGATTTACTAAGCGCTTTTGTCAAACACTCAATCACGTAAATTTTCATTCTAAATGATTTTACAAACATTCGTGCATACATATTTCATACTAAAGGACAATCTAGAAATGATGTATTTAAACGTGAAAGATACAAGTAAAAGAGACACTTACAGCTACTGCTCCTGTATGGTAGTCCATCAGATTATCAGCGTGTGTGAAATCCAACACTTTGGGACACACTTGGGTCTCGATAGCATGTCGCGGCACCAAACCCTGTTCCATCAGCGTGAGCAGAGTAGCATGTGTGGATTTGCGCACCTGGTTATCGGTGTCACCGAGGTATTTTACTACGAGCGGCAGTAGATGATCCACCACCATGGAGCCGAGGGCTGGTACACGGGGTGCATACTTGGAGCATGCTGCCGCCAGGTGAGGGATTCGTTGTACCACGTCTATTCGTATACCAGCTTCTGTAAAGCGAGAAGAAATTAATACCATACAGTAGAAATGCTATTCTAATTTTAATAAATGACGATTAAAATTTATACAGGAATTTCTAGCCTCTGATTTCAAAACTGAGGAATCAAAACCACCATAGTATCGAATGTTGTCCCCATTGTAGCATTAATATTACAGGTAAGCAATGTGTGTTCAATATTATGAAGGTTTTGATTCGCAGTTAAAACTATATTTAGTCTTGAAAACAGGGGCTGTTTAATTTAATTAAATTTCTAACTTATTAAACAATCCTAGCCCCTAAAACTTTCAAAGGAAGAAATTACACTGTTCTTTTCATATTTTTCTGAAGACAATCACATACTACATCCATGTAATTTACAAGTTCGGTGTGTGTTGAGTGTTTGTGCTGGCTGACTGTAGTTGTACGTACACTTTGGCGAGACGCGCATGCGCTCGCACACACACATATACATACACATGCACATGTGTAGTGGTGTGTGAGGCCCCGCTTTCATTGACAAAGCTATGTGTGCCCGCCCAGTGCGGCGTCTGGTCGCATACCCCGGATCCCCGTAGACGTTTACCGTTGCGCATTCGTGTGGTGCCAATGACACCGCGAGTCTCAGACGCGCGTACATACAATACTGGCTATATAGCATAACATTACATGTATACTAGCTGCAGTATAGCTAGTGTTAACAATACTTGGACTAGATATAGCAAAGTAGCAATACTT
>JAGJTL010000025.1:1747753-1757907 GCA_022063505.1 Calosoma granatense
CTGCTGATTCAGAAAAACTACGTTATTATATCCGTATCATAATATTTATACTTTCTTATCCTTGTAATGATTTGATATGTCTAATGTTATATTTTTTTGATAAACAATAAATATTCCCTGGCGTCATTTGATACTCTAGCTACTTGTTGTCTAAACATATGTATGTATGTATGTATGTGTATGTATGTGTTATCATAAAACGGTAATTGTTATATACCGCGTTACCGCATACCGTTCACATATCGTTACCAGTATGGAATGTGTTGTTTCAGTTCATGACCAGGTTGATTAAAATATTTACACATACATACAGTCAGCGTTGTATTGCGGACAGGATGTTGAATTTTGAATTCTACAGATGAGAGATTTAACACTATGTATGTGTATGTATGTATAAAAATACGTGAAGATATTGCCAATAACGTTTATTTAACGTTTATTTAATTCTATAAAAAATACCCGCTTGAAATGCGAAATTGTCACTAATAAAGATAAAAAATTAGCAATAAATAAATTACACCGACTGTATTTACTGTCGTAGGTTTATTTCTGAAACTATTACAGCAATAAATGAAATACTTTAAAACTTTTACTGCTGTCGAAGGTTTATTTTTGAAAGCACAGACTCTTGTGGCAAGGAATGAATGAACTTTAGGTTAAAATGCGTGTGGTGTTAATGGTGTTTACTAATATTTGAACAACGATTGGTATACATGCTGTGGGTTAATGATAACGAGGCCGCTCAAAGTCATTATACATATACACACAGAGAGAAGTATAAGTCTGTCTACATACACACATGTATATAAGCGTCTACCTACATGCACATAGGTATATACGTATATAGTACATATAGGTATATATGTATGTGTAATGTTTGCAATGTAACGGATCCCGCATTCCATGTCTTGTTCCGGAAGTGAAGACAACTCCGTTGGCGGCACGTTCACACACTCACTAACGGCGGCGGCGGTGGTGGTGGTGATGTTGGTGGTGGCGGTAAAAAATTTAACGAGGTCAAACTCTGTCCGTCTATACACACACATACACACGTACACATGTATATGTAAAGAAAAGACGTTCAAGTAAACAGAAAAATTATTATTTGGTTCAAAAAAAATGCAACGCGCGTAAATAAATTTGGACAGATTTAAAGTAAAAAATAAAAGTAATGATATTATTAACTAAAATACTCACAGCGAGAGAGAGAGAGAGGGGGGAGGGAAAGAGAGAGATAGCACATGATTAAAACGACTGTTAATATTCAGTTCAGCTCATACGACATTCAAGGTTAATTTTTAGGCAGATTACTTGGAATTTTTATCCGGATTCTTGATTATGCCGCACGTTTTTAGTAGATATTTATGACAAAATCAAAATTTTTTAACCATTGTGACGGATATTAGAAATAAGAAAGTTGAGAAGCAAAAAAATGGCACGAATTTCAGTCATACAAAAAACCGCATTCTTCATATTTTTGTCAATATAATTAACATAATATTTTTCTTTCAGGAAAATTCATGATCTAACTAGCTCGATCTCGGCTGATCATAAAACGACGTATTTCACAATGAGACTACGATATATACAAATGGCAGACAAAAAAAAATATATAATTAATTCTTAGTACAATTAAAGATAAAACACAATTTGTAGTGTATTTTGCTAATTTATTGACAGATTGTAATTCTGTGTAGTTTAAACTATATACATGTTTTTTCTCAGAACTGAAATTTCCCACGAATTTTACACACACACACACACACACACACACTAGTTTGCTTCATAAAAGAACTATTCAATAGGTCCATTGAAGAGCAAATATTCGGCAAGGACCTTAGGTAGTAAATATTTGAGAATGTTTAGAAAAAGCAAAAACCAGAGCGCAAAATCTCCTATTGTCCTCCCTTGAACCTCATTTTACCTGTGATTTTCAAGGTCTGGCCTTTTTCAAAAAAACGATGTGAAAATATTTTTTCTCACGATATAGTTCACAAAATTAAAAATCCGGAACGGAACAAAAATATACATATGCAAAAAAACAGTATAATATTAATGTATTATTTAAAAAAGAGATATGTATCATATGTATGATTTTTTGTGTGAAATTTGTATAATCGTAATGTATACATAAATTTAAAATATAGAAATGCTGTAAGGGTATAATAATAAAAGTAATATTTCTTATTACTTAGTAAATTAAAACTGCTAGTTCAGTTAATGGGAAAGGCGCGATGTGATGTATGTATGTATGTATCGAGGTATGTAAAACAAAAATGCTATCTTTCTCTGCCTAACAATAAAACTTGAAAATATGTAGTAGTTGATAAAATATAAAGATAATATTATACAAACATCCTGCTAACATCGTTATAATAAAGTACTATATCATGTGTATATTCATGTATGTACTGTACATGTATAATAATAATATGCGCAAACTACTTTTGTATATATATATATATATATATTTTACGTTTTCATAGAATTCTCTTGGCTAGGCTTGCGAAACAAGCAACACCGCGAGAGTCCAATGACATCAAACATTTGAGAACAAGATTGTAAAATAGATTCTTACAGTCTGTTCGGGGCTACGAAAAGGGGCAACAACACATATATAAACACATATGTACATACATAGTTACATAGTTGATGCTAAGAAAAATTATTATTAGTTAAAAACATACGCTACTCTTCGTATTACATACGTTTTAAAATATGTTGTGATTATTAAAAACTCCTATAACCATGTTTATATAAATTACGTCACACGAAATAACAAATTATGTAGCATTTTTAATTCGGCAAGTATTAGTTCTGTAATTTTAATTAATATATTTTCAATTTAAAATTATTATTAATATAGATCCTGATTATAGAAGAAATTTAGATAAGTTACTATTTGCTGTTACATTAAACCCGTATTCATAAGGGCGTAGTTTCGTTACGAATAAACAAGTTTAAATAAATACAAATAGCTTCAACTGTGAGATATGTCTGAACATTTGCCTGGTAAACAAAACAACGCACTGCACCTATAACGGTTAAGATAAAAATATTAACGAACTTTGTTATCTTCCAAAAAAAGCTGTTTGGATCTTTCAATAGCCGAAGAGAATCAAAATATAGACTAGTATCCCGCCAAATAGACCTTGTACATTTTCTCCAATGCGAGACATCGCGCCAGACATGTACATGCCGTATTTAGTACGTATAGTGGCCGCATAGAGCGCCGCGTATACCATGTATACAGTTACACAGAGAGAGAGAAACGATGATGACTAGAGAGAACATTATAGAAAAGAAAGTTATCTTACTTAATAAAATGGTTTCCGGCAGTGGATATCCTGTCATCTGTAGCGCAATGGCGGCAACGATGACAATTCAGTCGACAGCAGCAGCAGTAATATAGTTAGCACGTGTGTGTTCGTATGGAGGAGCCCTAGCTTCCTGTGCAGGGCTGTGCCTCCGTACCCCGCACCTCCCACACTCCGTACCGGAAACCACACCATTTCTATAGTTTCGGCACACACGCCATCACAGGGCCAATGACTTGAACAAGACGACAGCGACATTGAACAAAACGACAGCTCGATAAGCACTATTTAAAAATGTTCCTGTACACTAGCTATATTGTGCTAAATCACACTCGGCGACGACGTTGATTGTTGCGCGTTAATCAAAGTGGTGTAAACAAACACTATGAACAACAACAACACAACAGTTCTCTTTGGCACACAGTTCTAACGGATGAAATCTCTCAATTGCACAACAATCACAAACACGCGCAGTGTGTAAGGATCTACGCAGTATTTCAGCAAGCACGACTGATTCCGACAAATATGTTTTCCCATTACACAAAACTTAGCTAGCGAGCGAACTAACGAACGAGTAACAGCTACCAGTGCAAACATACATCATCACGTTACCACAGCAAACTACGAATGATGCGCGTTCAGCGGACAGGGAGGGGACGACCGACTACTATGCATATACATTGCCCCCACTACCGCCGGCGGTACGAGTATATGCGCACGGGTATTGGTGCAAGTGAGACGCGTGTATCAGCCAACATGCCTTACCCACCTCAGCGTGCAATGGACTAGCCCGGAAGTTACAAGGAACGCGCGTGGCGGCAAAATACACGCGGTCTTCTGTATATGTATATGCGTATATATGTATAAATATGTTTGTGTGTGTGTGTTCGTGTGACTTGAAGGTTTATATAGGAAATAATATAAACTAGTTAAAGAAATTGTATGTCAATTTTATGGAACACTATATTTAGATAAATTGCGTGTTTATTTTGAAAAGCGGTGCTTCTATATGTATGTAATTTTGCGTTTCAGTTTACACAAGAGTATATGTTATAGAAATCATATTCACAAAGTTGTATTTTTAATAAATTTCATGATTAATCTCCAAAATATTCACAACAAAATTCGCAATTTAAAAAAAATAATCCCATCATATTTCTGCAATTTTGAAAATAAAAACAACCATTAAAAAAACAGTGTAAATTTCAATAAACGCCATTGCTAAATCATACTAGAAAACCCAATATTGTTTTACGCTACTATAAGATTCCCATCGCACCCGAACTTGGCTTCGGGCATCGTCGGTTTGGGCGGGAAAAATAATCGTGTAGTGATTGAGGAAGATGCTTGGGCCCCGGCTAATGGACTAGAGAGAGAGACAGTGAGGGCGAGATGACGCTGGCGGCAGGAGGTGGTGAAGAGGGTAAGGGGAGGTGTTCAGACGTAGAGCAGGCAAGGCAAGCCAGCAAAGCCTCAAGGCCAATGAATGCGTACGGAGCGTCGTCCTCCCAACGATGATGATGATGACGCACACTGTCCTAGCGCAAATATTTGCTAGAAGCAGCGTAGTATACAGTTATGGTAGTAGCATCGATTATGGAAAAAATAGTAAGGAAATAACAACAAATATTCAGGAGATTGCTTCTAGGTCTATTATAATTCTCCCCAAACTCGATGGTTTGTACTCCCTGGACGAATTTACATATATACTAACATCCCCCCTCCATTGCTGTCCTTCGTTCTCGATGAAATCAAATCTAAACCTCTCGAAAGGTTCTTGTGCCCTGCGCGTAATCAAATTACAGAGGACCTAACAGGGACCAGAGAGTTCGTCTTCCCTTTTAAGCTGGGGTAGAGGATATTGAACCATAACGGCAAATGTCCAGTTGGAAGTGTTGAAATTTTGCCAAAGATGAATATTAACGAAATATTAGTTATTCTCTTTGGGTTTCGGCGAACTATACTAGCAAATGAAACGTGTTTTAATTTTACTGGGATACCCTGAAATGGATATTTCTGCAGCATGGGTATTTTATTTATCAGACAGGAAATGTACCTGATGCAGATCAATATACATACCCGGGGGAAGATAAGAAGATAATGATGTGTTGCGTTTCTTTCCGCTGGTGGTATCAAAGAAAGATTACATCATGTATTACCCCTTCGAAATCCAAGTTCCATCACAGATTTAGATAGATCATTTCATGCCATCGATATGTCAGTTTTCGTTCAACAAACCTGATTCACAACATTCAGAAATATCTTTACTCCAAATGTTCAAGTTCATTGAAAATTTTGATGCACGCGAAAGGAAGGTTGCATCAGGCGCTATTAAAATTGAAACACCCTATGGACGCTCCGATTCGGGTTAACTGCTCCGGCCTAGGCTTGTGGATGGTATAAATTTTCATTCGGCACCGAAAGTGGCCGAGACAATTAGAATACCAGTGGTAGGCGCCCTGCGTTCACGCCTTCAGATCCTGTCCGATTTACGCTGAGTCTCTCTCTCTGTATGAAGCTGGAGCCGCGTGTGTGTGAGCGCGCGACCCGTACAGTTAGTGAGAAGAGATGGTGAAGGGCCAGGAGGAGGAGGTGGAGGTAGTGAGAGAAGACAGATAGATACCTTTGCGGGATCGGTCCGAGTCAAAGGTAACAAGCTGAGAGAGGAATGCAACAACAGTCTTGTCTGAACCGGCCGTTTCCAAGAACTGACCAGCAGCGGAACATTTGAAGAATTCAACAAAACAGACTTGTCGTCCCACCAGTGAGGAGAATACACGGCCTGCTCTCTCACTCTCTCTCTATCTATCTGTACACTGACTGCTGCTGCTGCTGCTGATGATGGTGCTGGTAAAGACCGGAAAATATGAGGTATTTCAACAAAATATTTACAACTTTGTGGGATCTTGAAGAGATTTGATTTAACACATAGTAGGTCGAGTTGTTCTATTGGAATCTTGTCTAGGAATATTCTTGATAAATACAGGTGTATACTTTAAATATTGGACAGACAATTTATGCATTCATAGATTTGTAGAGATATCTAATCATGAATTAAATAATTCCTACAAACTTCCTAGTACAATCTATATATCTTTTACTATGTGTACCCTTCAAATAAACATGTCTCCCAAATCTTGATAAAAACGTTCGGTTTGTAACGAAATTCACTTGAATGAAATTCTATAATGTCTACAGAGGAAATGGTACACATTCCAGTCTAATCCAGCCCTGGGCCTCAGGGGTGTCTGGATCATTTCCCGCCCTTTTAGGCTTTGCGCGCGGTCTTTTTGGAGCGGGAAAAAAATACTGAGAAAGATAAGACCTCATATATATACCAAAACAGACCTACATCAGCGTAGCTGTTCGTTCACAAATTCTAGAATATTCTCACAGAAAAAATACTAAGATATTCCAGGAAGGAGGGAGGCAAATTTAAATAATCCCATCACCTTACAAGTATGATATTTGGCTTCAGATTATTGAATAATTATTATTAATTGACGGCTAGTTAAGCTACTGTACATTGCAAAATATACATATGTTTATTTATTTACTGCTACTAAAAATATATATTATCTTTACACCATTTTGAATGAATCTAAAACATATTTCAATGATCTCCAAAGTTTATTTTTTCAGATCTCATTATTTAAACAAATATAAGTGTGTGTGCGGACTGATAAGGCCATACGTCACTAGCGGGGGTGGGGTGGACGAGAAGAGGAGGGCGGGGATATACACACATATATACGTTGTCCAGTGACCCGTAACAAGTATGGCGGCCGTTCGAGCGATAACGCGCAAGGTTACAAAGTTCATTGAATAACACACACACGCACACACGCGCAGACTAGGAAAAAAAACCGAACGAACGAACCAACGACTTGACTTGGCTTACAAACACTTACAAATACATTCTCTACGTATTTCCATTCATTGATAGTTTGTGTGTGCGAGAGAGAGAGAGAGAGAGAGGCAGACATCAATACAGTAACACAACAGCAGTACCGTAATCTCGTGTATTAATTCATAAAAAAAAATACCGTGCGAACATTTTGAAAATGGCGCATGATTTACGTGAGATATGTTATCGGAATGAATTCTTTTACTTAAAAAAACATTGGAAATGATGCTTTCAATGAGGATACAGTTTTGGGGGAGAAGATATATTTAGTAATTCATAATTTCTATAAGTGTTTCGATAAGATGAATTACATATTTTCTAATACCATGGTTAATTAGCTTTGGTTTGCTTACAAAAGATTATCTACTAAGACTAATGGTCACAAATTCATAATCTTTGGGTTTTAACACTTTGACTGCTGTGTGTGTATATTTTTCGATACACATTAGTGGGTCCTTTATGAAAATCAGCTCGGCAGTCAAAGTGTTAAACCCTATGCTTCTAAATTATTATTTGCTACCTTCTAAAAGATTACGAAAGGATTATCTTCAATATCTTTTCAAATCCATACATTTTAAGCAATGTCCTGAATATTTACAAGTGCCGTCGTATGTACTACGAGCAATGCCTGATTTTTTGCTGTTGTTACAAAGTATTACAATGTAAGTTAATGATAACTGTGGTGGTTTCTTTGGCGGTTTATTCCGTGGTATAAGTCTGACCACAGTGCACACACGTTTCCAATATTCTATAGAGATTATTAGTTCGTACAAGCCGTGGCGATGTGTTTATCTTAAAATTTGTTCCTGTAACTTTTGATATAAATCCATGAATGTGTGGGGTTATATAAAACCGCAAAAGTACAGTTTTTTTTCATTCATACATTTCATACACGGATATACTTTGATTAGATTGTTGAATGAATTCCGTTACAGGAAGTATATGGTAAGCAATGAATTCTAGCGAAGTATGGATCAGATTTAGCAAGTATATCTGGAGGTGTAGAGTAAGTAGATGGAAGTACGGGCCACTGCAGGTTAAAGGTAGGTAGACAAGCATGCTGCAGGCTTCTCTCTTACTCTTTTTCACAGGAGAGTAGGTACACAGTGTGTGAGACAGAGAGAGGGAGAGAGAGGATAAACAGTGTGAGACAGAGAGAGGATAAACAGTGTGAGACAGAGAGAGGATAAACAGTGTGAGACAGAGAGAGAGACAAGAGACACACACAGAGAGGAGAGGAGACAGAAAGGACAGAGAGAGGAGACAGAGAGAGGAGACAGAGAGAAGAGACAGAGAGAAGAGACAGAGAGAAGAGACAGTGTGTGAGAGAGAGAATAAACAGTGTGAGACAGAGAGAGAGAGAGATAAGAGACACACACAGAGGAGAGGAGACAGACAGAGAGGAGACAGAGAGAGGAGACAGAGAGGAGAGAGAGAGGAGAGAGGAGACAGAGGAGACAAGACAGAGAGAGGAGAGTCGACAGAAAGAGAAGTGAGGAGATAGAGAGAGAGAGAGAGGAGACAGTGAGAGAGCGGTAAGGCCGCTGGCTGCTCGTTCACTGTGGTATTTGTACCGCCCTGTTATTTGACCAGGAATGTCGGTCTCTCTTGGAACGAGATGGAATACCTACAGCACACATACATAGGTATACTCACACATAGGAAACACAGACACACACATATGCATAGGCAGACAACAGATATATATATATATATATATATCCTCAAGAGATCATAGTTTAACCCAAACGAAAACAGATTTCATATCAATTAGACCATTTTACAGTGATAATCAAGAAATCAAAATCAAAATTGTTCTCACTCAAGAACAACAGGATGAAATTTTGTAAAAACAATTGTTATTTGTAACTAGAGTTCAATTTCAATATGAACCAAACTCTGATTTGTATCACCTTTGGTTATACCATTTTTTTTCTTCCACGAATCTCAACAAATTCGACCCCCGTGGTTTGGAGCTGTGCAAGCGCCAACAGTGGTGCCCTTTTGGGCGCTAGGCGGACCCCCCTGCACGCGTTTCTCAGACGCGCAAGAATCCCATCACACAGTATCTGGTGCGGCGATAAAATGCGTTCGCGGTCAACAACACGACGAACCGAAAATCTCATTCATGGTTTTTATGTTTTTTTTTGTTGCTGTTGCGCCGCCGCCGCCTCATTCTGTTATAATGAATGTTGGCGCGGGCAACACCAAATAGCATATGGAATCCACCAATACCAAGACCATGAGGAGTGAAAGGAGTGCTACATTGGATGGTTTGGTAGCGGGTTATTGAGTCTATAACCTTTTTAATAACTCTTTTCCATCTTCTTCTTTGCTCTAATTAGTTTCTTTATATCTCTCATTATCGTATGTACGTGTGTCTGTGTGTGTGTGCAGAGTCGACTCTAAGCCCTTGCAAAAATTCGTAAGAATTTTGCTATTATTTTTATACCTCTTGTGTATTTATAGATAGTGAATATAATTTACTTCTACATTTCTGTAGTACCTTATAAGGTATTCGAGCGACTTTTATAATAACTCGTGATACAATTTCTAGATAATTACACGAATATGTTGATAAGCACTCTGGTCCAATCAGTTTGCAGATTGTTATCAGTAAAGGGAGTTACCGGAATTAACCAATTAAATTCGGTTAGAATTCCCCGTGGTTGCTTATCGAATGTAATTATTATTTATTTTATCTATTAAGTTTATCAGCGTATGTGGGTGGTGTTAGTAATTCAATGCCATATTTTATAATACGTTGTATTGCTGCTGTTTGTTTAAATTTAAAAATTAACTAAGTTTTTGTGTGCTAAATCTATGGGCTTAAATATCTAGCGAGAAACGAATGAAATGGACGATACAAGTTGAACAGTGGAAAGAGTGTGGAATGTTATGTATGTATGTACAGTTACTCCCCCCACCAT
>JAGJTL010000025.1:1774492-1786418 GCA_022063505.1 Calosoma granatense
TTTCTTGTTAAAACATATTAAGAACAAATACCTAACATATAAGATGATTGACTCAAATCTCTCTTAAGGAAAAATGAATGATGAATATACATATTTGATGACATATTACACAGCCAACTTCATATGATTCACTGGGTTATTTTGCTTGAATATTTGTCGATACACATCCTGTACGGAATATTAGAACATTCCTCTCACGTTATGCATCAGTTGATCATGTGAATTTAATAGGAAATACATACATACATACAGGATCAGTAGTGTCGAATAAAAAGATTTTCTTCGAAACGTATCAGTAATACGAATTCCCATAAAGAGTATTTCTCAGTAGACCGAAATTAGTTCGAATTCCCATGAGTAATATTTCAGAGTAGAACGCACAAGTAGTATCCGCGTTTTGTACATATTTTTCTGTTATTTGCAACTTCAATACGTGGAGTACATAATTAGAATATTTATACCCAAGTTAAGGGAAGAATATTTCTCAGTATACCGAAACACATCCCTTCCCTCTTTCTACTGAAATGTTTCCATACAGTGTAAAAACAAAATATTAACTCACCGATTGAATATGTTCTCCGATTGGGCGTATTTCTCCAGTTTGGCGCAGGGTGTAAGTGATTCCTCGTCCCCCGTGGTGTCACAGTCACCAAAGTCCAATGGATCTGCACCTGGTGAACATACACATACACAGTTACATACACTGTAGTGAAATATACACATACATAGATACAGTTACAGAAGATATCACTTCGGTTTCTTTGCTATGCCAATACATACATACACACTTGCATGTATATTATGTATTATTACGTTATAATATACATTATTTACTTGTATAATATAAAGTTTCTGCAGATGCAGGTTCAACTTAAATGACGAATTAAAACCTTCCCCGTAATAAAGCTGTAAGCATTGTAATATTAATGTTACAGGTAAGCAATTTGTAGTTTCATTTCAATATTGTACGAGGGTTTTATATCGTGGACTTAAGTTAAACCTTATCCTAGCATGAAAGACTGAAGTATTTAAATGTATATATCAATTTAAGAATTAACATGTTCATCTGTTTAAACTGTTTTAAGATTCTCATTCTAACACCTAACGCTATATCTTGAGAATAACATCTGTTTCACCATGATTATTTCTGTATATCTTGCGTATTCCCTAATACATCTTTGGACTTTCTAAACATGTAATAAAACATAACCCTGAAATGTAAATTCCCATTTGCACTATCCTCGGCTTGGCAAAGCCGCAATTACACCGTAGCCGCGTTTATATGTACATATATCGTATCATTATGATAAATTTATGCTGTTCTTCACTTTTCTTTTACCGGCGTGTGCGTACTACGAAATGCAAGCTAAAGACAGAGATAGACAGAAATGAAGAAGGGTGCATACAGAGAGAGAGAGACGAACTAACGAAGGAGCGTAGAAAGAAGAAAGAGAGAGAGAGAGACGGGTTGATAAAACGTTCATACGCCGGTCCATTGCTGGAGAATCGATACACAAGTACACACACACACACATACGTACGTACATACACAGACAGAGAGAGTATGTGAAGAAGAGAGAGGAGGTAATGTAGTACTCCGAGTGGGTGTGTGCGAACTCATTCACCGGTAAACACACACACACACATATACATATATATACACTCTTGTACAAGAGGTACATATACATATATATTCAAGTTAAAGAACAAATATTAATATATACAAGACTTTTACTTAAACATCAATAACAAGGATAAGAATTTTTAATAAAATTTTAAGTATTAAAATTGCATCTATATATTTTATGGACACTCTTTTTGAGTTTAATTTTCAAAATATGGACACTAACAGTGTATTTTTGAGTTTTCAAAATATAGAAATCCCATTATATTTCGCAGTGGAAAATTAAATTTTCGATAATTTAAAATAATTACAATTAATCAGTGATTTTATTTTAGATTGTTGTATAAAATTTTTTCCGAAAACCTCACTAATTTATATTAATACTTCACTAAATATAACGCAAGTAATTTTTAATCTATTTTTAAAGTAATATTCATTAAAGATCTGTGTATGAATCTGGTTATATTTCAAGATAAAAATACGCACACATCTAAACTGCATACACGCCCTCTTTCGTATCAAGTCAATGTTCACATATATTGAAAATATTGCTTCAAATCCAATATGAAATGCGTTGGGTTTCGAAATCGTAAGATATGATTAGAAATGTTTAAAATATGTAAGTTTTAACACGAGAATACATAAGTACATCGAGGCTGTATTTATGGATTCACCCATGAAATGTTAGGAAATATTTCCACCGAAAAAAACCCCTTGGTAATCTCATATTCCCGTAGCCGTTTCACCCTCAAGTCTTCTTATGGGGGCGCACCCTACCACCGCCCATTCCTCCCCCCGCCGTCACCCCACCTACCGGCGTTTGAAGGGCCCGTGAAGGAGGCAGACATTATTTCTTTAGAGGTCATTCCATACGAATACGAAGGTTAATAAACTTTTGAGAAAATATCACAGGCCGCCTTGGTCAAAACAAAAACACACTGCTCCAAATATGTTCGTATTCATTTACTTCACACATAGATAGAGAAATCTAGCTTTACCATTCTATATTATTCGTTGCAACAAACGTTGAATGAAACTGTAGGAATATTCTTCAGAGTAGTAGCACACACGCACTTTGCACACGCTGAACGTTATATTATAAAAACGTGTCCTCTGGCATCGGCAAGCACACTGCGTTCGCAGAACATGCGATAAATCGACACAATTTACACTAAATTCTAACGGATTACGGATGTAAAAACTAGTGAAAATGACAGTGGAATAACGCGACGCCGGTCACAGCCTACTACCGGAACGGACGACATCGGCGTATGGTTAACGAAGACGCCACACGTCGGTGGCGGCGCCACTGGACGGATCGGCGACGCCTGATCAATACGGGCGTGCGTACAGGGTGTGGTGAGTTGTGGGTACGGGCGCGTTCACAATTGCATTGCATGGGGCGCTGCTACACCGGGTGCTGGCGACGCCTTCGCGAGCCAGATCAACTCGACGACGCGTCTTATATTTGTCAGCAGCAGGTATATATGTATGTAAGGTGAACTTAAAGTAGATAGAAGAAGAAACGTGAATGGAACACAAAACAGAAATAAAAAATAAGGTTTTTTTCGCTAGTAAACCTTCTAATATTTTAGACAAAACTACTAATTATTGTATATGTTTGTAATACTTATCGTATTAGAAAATATTAATAAAATCACCTCTAATTGAAAGACAAATATGATATGCATTTTTAGGCTAGAAAAATATTAGTTTTATCCCATCTTTGGGATTCAATTAAAACCACGAATTGAAACCTGTGCAATATCGAATACTGTCCCCATTGTAGCATTAATGTGTAGTTTCGTTTTGATAATGTAGGGGGTTTTGATTCGCTACAAATTAAACCACGGCATTTAAAATATATTAAATGATGAATGATTTTGTACTCTAATTTTAATATACATCTCTCATTATGCTATCTCTCTTTCTGTGTATTAATTATCGAACTTACACAAACTAAATACCCCGCATGTATGTATGCATGATTAACATACAAAGAAATATAATTTTGCTAACGAAGATGTTTTAAACTATAATGTTACTTATAATATAATAACTAGAACATTAACGCGGTTAATTCTCGATACTAATTAAGAATCTTGCATCCAAATGACGCGCTAATATTCTATTATACCAGTGATTGCCAAACAACAGTCGGATCTTATATGTTCAATCGCAATTGTATGTAATAATGAAAAACTTGTTTAGAATCTCCTAAAATTGTCCTCCGTTTGGAAGACATTTTGAGTACCACTGGTTCCAAATTTAACTAATTATAATTAATGAAATAACGCCTCATGCCCGTACAAGGCAAATGCCTATAATACGTTGTAATTTATATGCAAAAGTCATAAAATTTATGAACTGTTTTAAAACAATTTTTTCTCAATTAAATTCGGAGAAAAAAATAATCATTATCAAGAATGTCTTGTTAAAACAAAAATATATTACGGAAGCCAAATATTTCTAATATGTACTTACAATATAATAATATTCAAATCAAAGAACAATATTTTATGAAATAAAAATGAGCATCAATCTCTTTTAACATAAAACGTTCGAAAAAAAAAACTGTAATGTCACATTATAGCACCATGTTCGGTAGCGCACAGACACACACATATATACACGTCGCTTTAAGAAGATCAGAAGAGCATTTCCGGTCACCCTTCCCCCTCACTCTGCAACCCCCGTAAGACATATGCCGCGCCCTAACAACACCCATATAACCCGTATATCAATCGGGAGACATTTGTTAATTCACTCCAATATATCCAGACTAAACCACACACGACATCTTAAATATGTACAAATTTATTTTAATTATATTTGACTAATAATTATATAGACAGAGCAACATGTATTATTAAATACATATCACACAAGTGCCACAGCATATTACTGAGAAAATCTACAGCATTAATAGTCAAACAACTAGTTAAATATTAATGTTATTAGAAAGATTAGTGGTAATGTCTAAAATGAGTGTTTAAATTTCGCGGCACCATATCGCCAACTTAATGAGAAAAAATATAACTATATAGAATCTCACGGGACCATTGACCCATTCGTAGTGAGAATGATTTGAAGAATGACATGCATAAATAATTTAAAATCCACATAACATATATTTGCTCTATCTAATATATATATATCACATTAGCACAATACGCTTATCAAACAATAAATAATTCATCATATTATTAATTTTACATGTGTCAAATGTGATCTGGCATTTTATCAATGGACTTGGAATGTTTTATCAATGTATTAGTCATTATCAACGATGATTAGATAGAAAACATCGGTTAACATAAAAACTAACCTAAAGACAGACACGACATTTACATGGTTTCAAATAAAACTCACACACACACACACACGCACGCACGCACGCACGGAGACACAACTCACCGCTATTAATGATGTAAAACACAAGTATAGATGGAAATATAACTAAACAGGCGATTAGCACGGATAAATATAACGACATTACGACGCATAATAGTTACGACGCACCACGCCATCGAGAAATATACGCCGCGATATTGCTAGTTGAACACTTTTGGCAGACAAGTAATTACATGTGAATACGAGAGGACAGACACACACACGGATGTCTATTAGTGTTAGTAATATAGTATGTTAGTTCAATGTGTGCGTGTGCTTGTATGCGTGTATGATTTATTAGAAAAGAACAAACTGTACTTACCGTCTTCATTATCATCGAAACATTCGTCTTGTATTAAGGAAATATCTGAAACGTACAAATACTGTCAACGTTTGTGCGATGAAAAAGCACAATGGTTCGTTGCATCTAGACAAACACTCACCCGCCATTTTGTACCCAAACACAGCATTTGTAAAAGGCACGTGATTCAAGCGACGACACAATGTTGCTGGCGTGTATTCTTGCCACTCGGCCGCTAATCTTATCTTCTAATGGATTCTCAATGATAGATTATTGGAATTCCTTAACACAGTATCACATTATTAAAAAACAATGTGTATATTAAGCACGTTGTTTAGGCAAAAATAATCACCGCTCTATTGTCACTGTTGCCAATCTTATGAAAACAAATAAATTTTCCATTCACTTACAAATAGTAAAAACGAAATATCCCTTTGTAATAAACTTAAATATTTACTGTAACTAAAACAAATTATTTTAATCTAATACTTGAAATGATTAGAAAACAAAAGATAATGAAACAATACAGAAGAATAAGAATAAATCCGCTAATTTTAATAGTATGAAATTATGTTATGAATGAAAACACAAAAATAGACAACGAAAAATACAACAGGTATTGTAAAATATATTATAATACTTGTTTAATATAATATATATTCTCCCAATAAACATTTTAGCAGTTTGAACAAACAAAAAAATATTTCTATTCAAATATTCTCATAGAGTGAGGGGGGTTAAACGTCAAATCTCACATAATTATCAACAGTTTGGCTGATATAGTCTCAGGGGTGTGTGGGGTCTATTAAAATAATGTAATATATGTATGTATTTGTAGGCATCTGACAGGTAAGGTACTTCTAATACAAAATGTACAACAAATGTATGTATGTATGTATGTACAATTAATCACTGTCTGAACGCATCATCAACGTTTGCTGATTCTTTGTTTAATTGTGCTGAATGGCAACTGTCGTATTAGGTCATATTTGTACCATGTACTGTATCGGTATTGACGTGGTGGTGGTTGTTGTTGGTGACGGCGATAATGTATTATACCTACGTTCTGTAATAATAATCTCAACAGGAGACGGTATTTATGTCAGGGGCTATCCTGGACCACCATTTGAAATTCGGATCTGCACATCGGGCACTCGATCAGTTGATCAGCACACGTCGTACAGAATCCTCTGCGAACAGACAAATGTACAGTGGATTTATAGTTGCACGGAACAATGTATTGTATGCTAGCAACGTTAAGTTATACAACACTAGCTGTTCTATATAAATATGTATGTAAGTATGTACCTATGATCACACGGTACAAGCCGGACGGATGCTTTCTTATCAAAACACAATGTACACGAGTCTTCACGTACACTATGCTGTCGCAGTTCATCCAGATATATGTGCCGGGGCATTACACGTTTCTCTTCAACACTGAGTGTGCCGTGTTCGTTGAACGATTGGAATGGTTGTTGGGGTGGATACTGGAATGGTCGTGAACCGAAATTAAATCTACACTGTTGGAATGACATGAAGCTAGCCGCAGCGAAGAATCCAGTTCTGTGAAAACGAAACATATAAACCCTTACAATTTAACATTTGACTGATGAGGAGATTTTCCGTAAAGACTCACTATGACGTGTATCCAAATGTATATACACGGCAGTCAAAGTGTTAAATTTCAAGTAAACAAAATTATAGATAAATTTTTGTAATTTGCGCGGATGTACATTGTTTGTTTCCATCGGGATTATTGAGAGGATTATTGGAGGGTTTACTGAAGGGTTTATTGGAGGGTTTCGTGGTGCGCAGGATATACGGTTAGTTTATACTGTATACGTACTTTGCCCGTGCAAATACATGCGTACATGGAGCCAGTGTGTTTCCATTCACGGAGAACACAATTTGTTGATTGTCTAAGTCTAAGAAACAGCCTAAAGTATCACCCGGCTGCCATCTGGGTAGCACCTGGGGCTCACTGCGTGCATTATACCAAATAAGTCGACGGCAGCCATCATACGCTAGTGAGAATTTATCATCACCAATTCCGTAGCCCTCCTAAACATACACAGAGAAAATACACATACATAGTTATCAGCCCTTAGCAGAACAACAAGCAAAATGCTATAGAGGAAAAGTAGAAAATTCTTACATGATTTAAAAAATTACTAGTCTTCGTTGCCCAGCCTATCTGCATAACACCAGGTGTAATAACTGTTACTTCATAGTACCAAGCACCTCTGTGCGCTTGCGCAGTACAACGTACACTCTCAAACGAGTACGCATCACAGCGCGCCTCCAATCCGTCGGGGGAGATCTTCAGGTACTCGCTAACATCGCGTGTATTTAACATTGCATGAATGTTGGACAAGTCGGCAGTTTCGTACGAATACTTTCTACCCTCCATTAAAACTAGAAAAGAATTGACAACATTAAAACTACACTAGAAATCAATAATCATATATGTATGTTTAACACTTTGACTGCCATGTGTATACATTTGGATACACATCATAGTGGATCTTGCCTTTACGAAAAATCGGGATCGGCAGTCAAAGTGTTAACTTTTAAATTTATGTATTTTTTTGCTGTTAAATCTTCTAGTAATTTTAAGCAAAAACGAGCAAAAAACCGTACTGTTAAGATATCTTATTCTGTACATAACTTCCTTTCAATAATATTTCAAGAATACATCTTGTATTTTTAAAGAACCAAGCAAAATTATATTTAACTAAGGTCAATGAAGAGTTACTTACATAAATTATCCAAACACCATTGCGCACAGAAACCTACTTGTCGTTTAACGAAATGTATCTCTTCGCGCCATGATTCTAACACAATCAGTGGACTAGGCGATTCCTGTTGTAACCGGCGTTTGATAGTTGCTTTATTTTCACTTGTTTGCGCGAATTTCTCAAGGGCAATTAACGAAAAGAGTATCACATACGGATCTGTGTCAATAGTCTACAAACAAAATACACATATACATAAATACATTATGTAAAATATGAACGACCTTGCCGATAACAATGTTACATATTTAATGGAGAAAGTCGATAATATTTATAATTGTTAATGTATGTAATTTTATTACATAATTTATGCTAAAAAATATCTCTAAACTTTCCATTAGGTATATCCTAATATTGAAAAGATATTTTTAACTAAATTATCAATATTTAATCTTATCAGTTGAGATAATCACATAGGTAATTCATAATAAACATATGTATGTATGTACGAGTTAACAAATTCAGATACAATTCAAATGGCCTATTTTTCCTGCATATTTGAGACAAAACACAAGTATGACATACCAGATTTGTAGTTAAATAATTCAAAGTTCCTTCGGTTAAAATGGCAACACTACTGGGCCCAGCTAGTTTCTCTGCTATACAGCCCAAAACAACACAAATATTTCGTTCGCGCGGCGCGTTAGCTCGGCCGTGAATTGCACTTTGCGACGAGAGGTTAAATAGTTGCGCAACACGTAACACAGATTCCCGTGACGGTAACGGACAATCGTCCAACAATAGGGTTATAACAGAAGGACCTAGTGGATCTGTCATCGGAATCACATTCACCATAGACGTTACAACCTGTATCCATCCATCCTCATTGTCCGCAATATTGTGCAACTTTAACATTGAATGTGGCGGTTCTTGTTCGCTGCAAAGAATATAAGAAAAAAGTTGTCACATCATTTCCGTGACAGTTCGTTTTGTGTAATTCGCACTTACTTGTCCACTAATGTTCCTATTACACCCAACGTTTCTATAACAAGTTTATCTACAGTATCCGAATCGGGACAACCTTTCTCTGTTCTCGTATAGAAATCACCAGGTATATTCGCTGACACCGTATGTATGAGACCATCACAATAGCCGAATGGATCTTCATGTCCACCAGCCGTCTGCTGTGCATCACGTTCCTCGGTTTTCTCTTTACACCAACAACTACCCATCACGGCAACTTGTGTATTGGTTTACGCGTGTATGTGTGTGTGAATGGTTGGTTAAAATGTCTTATTTACAAAACACATCAATACAAATTACACACTACATTACGAACAAACACATCCTTGTAAATTACAGAATAAATAACATCAACATCATTGCAATAGTGTGAGTTTTGGTAATTTGCAATTTGCTTTACGTCGGCGTGATCATTGACATGAAAATATCCACACTGCAGTCCAGATATTTCAGTACCCACACTTTGTAGTACATATGGAAAAATGAACGTACGAATTTGACGATAACCATGGATTGTTAGGCTAGACAACGACAACAACTACAAACACACAGGTTCTGTAACGAATGACGGAGTATTTTTCTAGTTACGGTTACACGTATTTACTTCTATGATATTACATGCACACAAATAACAGCAATGACATTCTTTGGTTATGGAACAGTACTACTGATCACTTGATATGACGCACAGTGTTGTCAAGTGTACACAACAACAACACATAATTGTGAAAGTCCCTAACCATGCACTGATCTCACGTAACTATTTGCTGCACCTTGCCATAATAGATGTATCGCAAAAAAAAACTGACTGATAAACATATGTTGCAATATTCATTGAAAAAAAGTGATCCGGATACGAGCACTTGTAGATAATACAAAAGTTCGCTGGAATTTTTTTATTGTTAAAAATGACATATCGAAGTAATTATTTTAATTCTTAATAAAAAAATATATATATTCTTTATATTAACGAAATATTGCAAACGGTGCACATTCAGGCATTTGACAAGTTTTCTCATCCATTTCAGTGTCCGCTTCGCAATTATTTGAAACGCAATAGCGCCATCGTATTTTTCGGCCTTTACCGCAAGTGACACTACATTTAGACCATTCGCTCCATTCTTTCCATTTTTCAATTTTACTTTGTGTTTTATCGGTCTTCACTGTCACCTGTTTCTTGCTGGAATGATCAACAGATTTTTGAACTTTCGGATTATTATTTGATCGTTTGTGGATAACTTTAATTTCTTGCAACACTTGATCTAATAAAGATTCAACTTTTTCCAGATTTTTTATACCAAACGGAGTACTTGTCTCTGACACTTTGGCTTCTCTAGCAAACTGGCCATGTTCGTGTATATTTTGAAAATAATTCATATCAATTTTGTCTACAGCATTCTCGCCTGACTTTCTTCGATGTCTAACTGCCTTTTTGGCCACAGAAATGTCAAATAAACAAAGATTTACGAACGAAAATTGCAGTAAAATAATGTAAAACCTCATGATAACAACTGTTTCACAGTTAAGTTTCTTTTGTTTTGTATCTGACGTATGAAATTAAATAAAAATAAAGGATTATCCACAAAATAGAAAATGCAGATTTAATAATTACAGTAAATATATATGTATATATCACAAAGAGAAATGTACCATGTATTAAAATTATAAACTATGTTTCAAACTTACATACATCCAAATTCAGTTAATTTTCGAGAGAGAGAGAGAGAGAAATTAAATGAAAATAATAAATAGACAACGACGATACACACGCACTTACTATTCTTGTTATCATTATGATTGTGTCAAAATAACGTATTATTATTCGATTTTATTTTGTCTTCCTGTTAATTATTGGCATGGGTGTCAATCTTCATTTCTTTTTGCCCTGAAAAGAAAAACTCAAATTTATAATTTTACTTTCAACAAGGTTATACGACAGAAGATATTCATGTAAGATTAATTTTATTATAAACTTTCATTTTCTTTGTAAAAATGTATGAAGTTGATGGAGTTTCAGTTTACATTAATCTAATGTATATAGAAAAAGGTTTTGTTTTGTTGACAAGTCTGGAAAGATATATATATCTGTGTAGGTATGTGTTGAAAACGCTACTATTACTTGGGAAGAATATACGAAGATATACATGTATATAGCATGTATGTATGCATATATATAGTTTTACATATAACAACAAACACTTGGCAGTATAATCATGCACAATTCATATTTATAAGGAGTGCAAACACTAGTATCGTCTATAGTTTACGTGACCACTACATAGAGTACACTACTGTAGACTTATATATGATAGTCAGGTTATACAGTTTGTTTCTTATTTTCATTTTTTGATTAGTTTTATTATTGCATATTGTCAATGTATGTTCTGTACATATACTGCCAGGCACTTTGAAAGGAATGTCAAATATACAGATCGAACTAGTTCATTAGTTAATAATATATATATATTACACACTTGTAAACTCTCGTAGATTACCCACAATTCCCTGGTCTGGTGTTCTATAGGTTATAATTCAATATGGAGTCGTAGTTGTGTGTAGTAGTTACATATATACGGTGTAAAATCGTTTAAATAAGGTGGTAGGGGGGAATAATGACACATTTCAACCAACACTTTATGAAATTATCTGGCAAGACACAGAAATTTGGAACTTATTGTTCCATTTGACAGATGTCAACCGGTTGAAATGTTCCGTGTAATTGTGAATGGATCAAATTCACACATTACATACGTACAGATTCATTTCTGTCAAAAATATAAACAAAATTATGTACAGAATTCTGTTTATACTTTTTTTTTGTTTATATGTGAATCTGTTTGAAGAAAA
>JAGJTL010000025.1:1797697-1812243 GCA_022063505.1 Calosoma granatense
ATATAGTACACAATGATCTTACATTACGTTAACAAGGACACAACAATTATAAAACGACGCGATACGATGACGAAAACATACTTTGCAGTCAGTAGGTAGCAGGTTAGAAATTCAATAGCCCTGAGAAATAAAAACAAGAAACATCCGAGTATCATATCGATAGGTTGCTCGTGAGTATTTAAGCGTTATTCAACCACTTTCACATTACCAGAATCAGTTGTACCGTTCATTCGTTCACATAGCAAGTGTCATTCTGTGTATTCACGATGGATAAACAAATGGTAGTTTCATTTCTACTGTCGCGATTAATAACTAACGCATCAACAATCCATGGAGAGTGTGTTTCGTTAGGACAAACATCGAATAATGAAAAATTCGAACGATTGTACGATTGGAACTACATTAACTTCACCTGGCCATCGGTGAATGATTATCAGCAAGCAGTACAAAGTGGCAAATATATACCAGAACACAATGCAATTGTAGGAGTCAAGTATTTCAATGAACGTCTGTATCTGGCATTGCCAAAAGCGAAACCTGGTGCACCGGTGACGTTAGCCTATGTGGAACAACAACAGGAGAATGTGGTACAAGCTACGAACCCGCTTCTAACACCGTATCCCAGTTGGAAAATGAACACCGATTCGGATTGTCGCAATCTGCAGAATGTTCAGAGTATGGAGATCGACCGGAAGGGTGTAATGTGGGTGTTGGACGGAAGGAGAATCGATAAAAATGCCAGTAAGTGTCCACCGAAGATTGTCCTGTTGGATCTGAACGCAAATGGCAAAGTGTTGAAAAGTTTCACAGTGCCGAATGATGTTTGCAATCATAAATCATGTTTTCTGAACGATCTAGTGTTGGATGAATACGATGGAGGTTATGCTTATATCACGGATACCAGTGCTGATCCTGGTTTAATAGTTTATTCAAGAAAAAATAACCGAGCATGGAAGGTTCGTGATATAACGATGTTTGCTCAACCAGAAGCTGCTAATTTCTCCGTGCAAGGGCACGTTCATACACAGCAGACGCCCATTGATGGAATCGCAATGGAACCAGCTACATCGCTGGATGATCCAAGCAGGCTGGTATACTATACAGCTCTAACAGGCCTCAACCTGTACGCTATCAAGAGTGATATCTTGCGGGATGAAACACTTTCCACCACGTCGAAAGTTCATGATCACATCATAGATATTGGCCGGAAAATTGGTCCATCCGACGGACTTGTGATGGATTCTGAAAGAAATCTCTACTACGGTGTATTAACGCAAGATTCAGTGCAAAAATGGAATCCATCAGCTGCTATTTCGACAGCCGAAACAGTTGATCAAAACAGTGAACTGATTGTCTGGCCAGATAGTTTCGGATTTGATACGATTGGGAATTTGTACCTCGTATCGAATAATATTGGTTATTTCCTGGACAAGGATATTTCAAGGGATAAAATCAATTTTAGATTATTAAAATTCTATACGGGCACTTGTAGCTATTTATATTAATTAGTAATTAAGATAATTTGTAACATTTTTTCTTAGATTAAATAAAGATTAGTTTATTATTTTTTCTTTTCTTGGCTTGTAATTATTTTAATTACGTTAATTTTTGTAACCTTTCTACTTTATGCAAATGAACGATATGTACATATATGTATTTAATACAGTGGTTCTCAACCTTTTCATACAGTTTTGTGGGTCAATTGGAGAAAGTCACATCTTGAATTTAAACAACTTGTTTTAGATATAAACTGGTTTCATGATTATATTAACTCACTTCAGAATTTATTAACGGTTCTAATGACAGCTTTCTAAGACGTGGGTTCAACTTGAATCAAAACTCCCGCGCAATATCGAATGCTGTCCCCATTGTAGCATTAATGTTCTGCGGGACAGGTAAGCAATGCGTGTAGTTTCACTTTGACATTTGATTGAAACTGCGTCTTGCTGCGTCTTGGATTCGTGTTAGTATATGTTATGAATGTTAGTAAAATAAAAAATAATCAAATAATTCCACTATAATAATTTTTATTATATTCGCAACAGACTGGTTGACGAATAATCACAATAGCTAAAACATTTGAATCTTTTTCTCTCAATTTGATCTGTTCGATCAAATCAACACATAGTTCTACGTAATAATAGTCAAATTTAACTACTTAAATCACTAGTCTACGCTAAAATAATTACGTTACGTTTTCAACTAAAAATATTTTGTATATCTGTACATGATGACATAATTAATAAAATTAATAATAATAATAATATTGTGCTCTTGTAAAAGCCATGTAACATTATATCAAGGAAATAATTCCTATTTAAAAATTATAAATAATATTACACAACTAAAGTTTATTATGATTACGTAACATAATATATAAAGTGTGCGTATGTATGTATGTATGTGAGAGATATGTAAATGAAGAAAGTACTTTCACTTTTCGATTATGTAATTTTTGTTGATTTACCAGCAAAAATATTATAGGAACGCATATTTTCATATACAAATACCATATTATATTATATGGCATAGATTTCTTTTCTTTTTTGAAAATAAACAACGTCGAAACGAAATAGTCCAACAGTGCTTCAATATTGTTTATTTTTAATTCGAGATTTTTGTGTGTTCATATTAAACGTTATGATTTAATATAGCTCGATGTTAAACATACAAAACTTTTATCAAAAACTCTGATATGCATCGTAAAATATTGAATACTTGTCCACAAAAAAAAATGTGCGTCAATTCGTTAAAACAAGAAAATTCTTCATAAAATATACTAATTAATTCTCTTTTTTATGCATGAATATAGTAAATGATATATTAACATATTTGTAAAATAAACTGAATCAATTTCCTTGTATTTTCCGCATACATTCGATGGAAAAAATAACATTTTCACTATTTTTTTTTTCAATCGATTGTACACCTTTAAGTACATATTACACTTCAATATGTTGGGATCCGCAGATCTTTTGCATAAATCTAAATGTAAGTACGTATTATCTGACGGATGATTGTATAATTAAATATTCGCTTAAACTTAGGTATATGTATATATATTATAATTTACAAATTAACTTTCTGCTGCTGTTGTTGCTCCGTTCAGGGCAGTATCTAAGGTATTTGCTCTGACATTTGTGCCTTCTGCGTGGGAATATCATTCGGTACTTCTGTTTGTGTATGTGTGTGTGTGTATGTTTACTAAGCACATTTGTTTTATTATATCACCGAAATGTTTTGTTTTTTTTAGATCACTTGATATGTATGTGGAATATGTTTTGACAAATGACGAACAAAATGGGGAATGTTTGGTTTCCCTGGAAACAAAACAAATGAATGAATAAAAACATCACAAAAACTACAATAAACCTTAATATACAAGTCTAAAATACACACATACTAATTTGTATATTGAAAATCATGCAATATTCGGTTAGAATGTTGAATAATAAGAAGAAAAAGAAATAATATGTCAATTATTTACATTTTCATGAGATATAGTAACAATTTAGTAACGATAAATTTAAAAACTAACGCAAATCTGGAAAGATTGAGAAGAAATAAAAACATAAATTAATACAATAGACATGCACATGGTTTTTTTAAAACAGCTACTATGTATATAACTTATAATCTAGTAAGTCGTGACTTTAAATAAAAAACAAACTAGTGAAATTTATGTAATGAATATTAATGTAGTATATAATGTTGCCGTTATAACTGTCAAATATAACTGACAGATAAAAAGAAAGTTTTAATATTATGTATAACGTTCACAGGAAACACGAGAAGTTAGTAAACTTTTTAACTGTATTCAAAGAGTTTAAATGTTTATTTCACGAATTTATATTTAGACTGTACAGTCCCTTTTTTACTGTTTTGATAACAGTATTATCTCTGCGAGCGGAATTAATTTTTTTTATCAAGAATTGATTAAAAATTCCGTTAGTGAAATCATTGACAGATTTAACGAGTTAGGCAATATATTTTGTCTTGTGTATTACGGGTTGCAGCTATACAGGCGATATAAACATCATTCTAACCTTGAAAATACATATTTTGACACATTGCTAATATCGTATTAACTTTGAATGTATTTTATCTATACTCAAGAGCTTTAAAATCATTAATATTAGCATTCCATTCCATTTCTCAATATTACTACTGAAAAGTGTACCGGAAATATTTCATTTGCAGTTATATGTAGAAAAGTAATGAGAAGTGTCTAATTTCACAAGAACATAGCATGTACACCTGTTACTATGCTGGATACAATTACACATTACGTTACCAGTCTTCCTACATTCTAAATCGTAATTCTATCGTAGATGGCTTTGAAAGTAACACGCCCACGACGATAACTTACATTCAGTTACACGGCAAACAAGTGAATGGAAGAATTTCAAAACAATGAAACAAGAGAAGAGCGTGTTGAAACAAACGTGTAAACCGTACTGTGATTGGTTGTCAGGTAAAAACAAAAACACATCTAAGAATATGTCAATTTTCATTGGATGACTCAATGCATCTGAATATTGCATCATCTTTTCAGTTCGGGATTTTTAAGAATAATTTTGCGATTTATAGAATCAGTATGGAAAGGTATGAAATATATGTAATAATCTGTAATCATTATGACGACATTATTTCGCGGTAATGTCAACAAAAACGTTCAAGGGCACGGCCGGTGTAAAATATTATTTAATTGCTCCATATTCCATGATATGTTCAATCATGATGCTCGGTAATTACTATGTATGTATGTATTAGTGTTCGTTATGAACAATCTTTAATTTGTATTATTCTATAAATCTAATATATTATGCGAGTATTTTGTTTCAATATTGTCAAGTTCAGTAAACTTTACAAGTAAAAAATATATTTTTATTCATGACCTACTAGTTTTTTGATTGACTGATTATTTTTTGCCCCTAGCGCAGGTGTCATGTTATTATTGTAGACATTTTAGGGGCACCGAAATATGAAGGCAAAACACATCAAAATTCGTTTTTATATAGCAAACTAATTCAAAGTGGTATTAATATAGTTTTGTTTATATGTAAAACAATTAATTTTACGATATATTTACTTGACCTAGTTGCTATAAATGAATATATGCTTGATGACAGTGGTAATTATCGCGATAATAACAGAATGTTGCTTTATTTATTCATTATGCAGCCGTCTTAATTAATAGTTAATATAGGGAAATATAGTTTTTAGAGATTTTCTGCTTACCTCTTAAGTGTCATTCGCTCAAAGATGCGTTATAATGATATCATCATCGATATCATCCTTTTCATCATCTGTTTCTTCCACTGCAGGACTGACTTTAGTCTCGGCCGCGGCTGCTTTAGGATCTTCGGCCAGTGACTTCCGGCGTCTCACCTTGCGCAAGTGGAGCAGTTCTACTATAACGTAGCCTACGACACCGCTAATCAACACAGCCAACATCACGTACAATTTCATACGAGCCACTAGGTGTGTGGAGTAGGCGTAGGCGATGACGAAACCCACAGACTCCCACAGACGGTAGTTGGAGAAGGCAGCTTCCTTGTTCCGCCGGAAGAGGGTTCCGTATAGACCTGAACAGAAGCGCATAATATAATACCCTAAGTTCTGAGACACAACCTGAACGAATTAACAGCCTCACAATACTAGTATCTGTGCCCATTGTAGCATTAATGTTACAGCGAACAGGTAAGCAATGTGTAGTTTTGTTTTGCGAGGGTTTAAGCTTGAAAAACAGGGATTATTTTTTATCAAGGTGCGAATTTTTTTATTTAACAACCGAAATAAATAAATCACATTTCTTTTCTGCCTTATTAAGAAGCCATTGTCTTCCAGTTAAGAAACACACGTTAAATTATATACTGCTTAGGTTAAAAATAATTAAACAGTTTTAAATAAACATTAGTTAACTAATAATTACTGGATATACCACGTTGTACATCTGTAATTATACTGTCATGTAACAATGTTCTTGACACACGTTAAGTGAAATAAATTTTACTCCAGAGTTCATTTGAATAATGTATACATAAATCTGTTTGTTTGTTCACATGCACTTAATTAATGTGTGTGTGTGTATGTAAAAATTACACATAATCTATAATTTTCTAACACCATACTATTATACATTATTATGCGTCTATTCTTTATGGATAATTGTGTACAATATTGGATTATTCTAGAGAAAAATAATTCTGTATTTGTATCTGAATTTAGCTAAAACGTAAAAACATTTTTCGCTATTTTCAAATTAAATGCATCTTCAATATTAAATATATTCTAAAATAGTAGTTTTCGTAAAACAGTTATCAGAAAATCAATTTAAATAGTAATTGTTGAAGAGGGTATATTTTAAATTGGCGCGCGCGGATGTACATTGTTTTTTCCCCGTTGGACTATTGGTGGATTAGTGGTGCGCGCGGGATATACGAATAGTTTATCTGGGGTGCGTTTGCAACCCGTATTACACCAAAGTAAATAGTTCAGTATACCTGTTGCTCAACACATTTAGCTGCACAACCTTACGAATGTAAATATTATTCATAAATTCGTGTCCTGCCATGTAATTAATGCAATGACATTTAACAACAAATATTTGTGCAACAAAACACATTCAAGTTTGTCTATTATAAAGGCAGCTATGACAAACAAAAAACGTTATTATCGAAAAAAAAGAATATTACTAGCAAATGAAACTTGAGCAGACTAATAAATATCAGAGAATAAAAAGAAGAAATACAGAGAGAGAAAAAAACGTACACGACAGAAGATAAATTGTTCATTATGACCTGTCATTTTTGTACCATTATTCGTACGAATATCGCCGCAGGTATTGGAAGAAAAAGAAGAGATGAAAAAAAGGTACATTCAAAACGAGTTGTAGATTACATCACGCAATGGTGCCAATATTCTAGACATAAAAAATATAATAAAACGTACAAGAGTGTCAATGAAAAATGACGGTTAATTTAGTTTTAAATATTGTTAAAATCATCACGTTGAATATTATTTAAAGAATATTATGTAGAGGCGAATTATTTATCCCGAAATGACATATGTTTATCGCAATGATAAAAATGTTTAGCAACACTGGTTTTATAAAATTTAATAGCAAATAAAAAAACCAAAGTCTACGTGAAATAATTTTTTATCACAATCGAACGGCGATTTCTTTAACAGTAAATTAATCTTGGATTAAACTAGTTTTTACCGGATTGATTCTATGGAAAAAACCATAGCCGTACGGACGCTTAGCAACGAGCTAGCGAGCGAGCGAGTTTACCAGAAAAAAAAAACAATCTATTACTGCTACTCAACACCTGTATGTGAAACAAGATGGCGTAATTAAAACTTAATCAACATAGTTGGCCATGTTTGAAATAATTGAACGTATGCGTAATCTAGTTTAAAAACAACAATACTTAATATAATGTACATTTTTCTAACGCGCAATTGCAATGAAAATTAAATTTAAACTGAGTATCAAATGAATGAATGATATTCTGACGACGGTATTTTGTTTTTGCGGTAACAACTGACATTAAATAATATGATAAATGTTTCAGAATCTCTGGTTATTTGCAATAAACAAATACATCGTATAGTGTTTTAATTATTAAAACAACTTTTTACAACATGTCTTCCAAGAACACTACACGTCCTTGTAAAAAAAAAACAAGTTGCTGTTTGCTAAACCAACAGCGAAATACAGAACAAAATAATTAGTACCAATTTCTGTATGAATTTAGCCCCAAGCGATGTTTTTTTTTCTGTTTCCTGTATGGAGATATTAATGTGTGCTGATTCAAGAGAAAAGCATGCAAGAAAAAGACGATTACATCATTTCTTGTATTGTATTGGCATAATGTTGTTGGGTCTAATGGGAAAAGGCGGCATCGTGACATAGTGGGAATGCGACTTACCATTGACTTGCGTTTGCCATACAGCATCTGCGACTCCCCACAGACTCGACACGATGAAGAACGTTGATTTGTTATTCGGATGCGGTGCCCATAGTAACAGCCAGGCAACTAGCGCAGCATGTACGGCCGCGCCCAGCGCCATAATTGGTTGTCTACCGATATACTTCATGACTGAACCGAATAGTAAACTGCACAGCGCGTTCACTACACCGAAGCAGATCATCACATAGCCGACATTGTGGATTCCCAGTGCGCACGAGACGTACGCCTGAGTGAAATCGGCACCGATAAACGCCTGTTCCATACCAATCCATATGGTAATCGGTATCAGTAATTGTTGGTAGGGTTTCTTCAACTGGTACATGGTAGCGGAGAGTAGTTGAATACCGCTCAGCTGAACGGAATCTCTTCGTTTTTGTTTTTCACCATATCTGCGGAAGAAAACCAAATGATAGTTCGGCTATAGAGAAGCATGTGTACAGGCAAATCACATGAACGACGTGATCAAGTAACCTTGCAGTCGTACCAGCGTGTTTCGTGTCCGTTCTAATACACATTACAGTGATTTCAGTATAACCTTTGACCGAAAGCTTGGGCACGATGCACTGGAATAGATTGTCCGAGTGCTCTTTAAACGTTGGGCGTAGCGGCGAGTTCGTGAGTAAGCAGAGTGGCGGCGGTGTAATTATCGTGTTTGAATTCTTGCACAGGGAGTGAGTCGACCTTGCGTCTAACATACAACAACAACAACATGCAAGACACCACACGAAGAGTCGAAAGCCTTGTGGTTTGTTTATGATAGAGAAAGGTAGATGTTTGTTACGGTTCTTGACGTAACGTTGATGATTGCTAACGGGGATTCTGAGAAAATTGTGCAGTGTACAAAATGATTGAGGCTACAAGACCGGAGAATTTTTGTCCTCTTATATCAAACTACAGACTGCTATGCCAGTCTTGTGAAACAGGTACATACTAATAGCTAAAATTGGACACTGCTAATGCTATAAAAATACCAAAGTGTCCACTAGAAATAGTGTCAAGTTTAGTATAAAACATTAGTAGCCCGTAATAGCACCGTTAGTATATCTGTGACTAGTAATCAAGTGTGTTTGTTGATTTTAAAATTGAATATTTATATATTATAAAGTACATATTTAAATATAGATGCTCATCTCTAGGTCAACGAGAATATATATTTCCGTTAATTCAGAATTTCCTTAACGTGATAAAGCTTGTTTTCATCAAATTAATTACTTATTCAATGATTATTTCCAGAAACATCATGTTACACAAGTTAATTCCTCGTATTGTAAAGACTCCAATTAAAAAGTTAAAAAATTAAGTAAGTTTTTTCATTTTATATGACTCATGGGAATCCCAGTAAACTATAAAAATAGTTGATACAACTTTTTTCTGTAGTATTCCTGAATAAATTATGTAAATATAAGAAAAACCTTACATCAATAACAGTCAAGATATCGGTAATTATGTAAATGTAGACAGCGAGGAATAAATCAGTACTGACCTGGACAACGGATCCACGAACAATGCTATCATGACCACTGCTAGAAAGATACACGCCAAATAGATGGCCGAGATGGTAAATATCTCAGCATCATCGGGTCTTTGCAAATTATCGTTGCTATTGGTATTGGTGACTTTAAAATTGGCACCGCACGATTCGTAAGTGTGTGTGACGTTCGCATCGCTGTCATCTCCGCCACCTCCGTGAGGTCCATTAGAAAGAACTATAAACGAAAATTAATAATTAAATTATTGTATCCAACATTTAACACTTTGAATGACGAGCCGATTTTCGTAAAGGAGCCTCAGGCGCCACGAGTAAGTTAGGTGCATATAATTTAAATATGAATGTGTATATAATAGAATACACGCGACACCTACGTACCCACTATGATATGTATCCAAATGTATACACACGGCAGTCAAAGTGTTAAACATTTTGTTGCTTAGGAGTAAATATTATATATGATAACCAAGGAATTTCTGCAGAATTGCTAGATTTCTAGGACGATCTTTCAAAATGGACAGTATCAAATCTATCTGTGTAAATATTGCAGGAGTTTTGATTCCTGGAACTGAGCCCGCGTCCCACAAACCTTGCAATAATTGTTTTCTCATTTAATTTCATACAAAGTTGAGTACTTACCCAGAGAAGAAATCAGATTTCCCCACAACTCTGCAGTCTGCCAGGCCAAGAAGAAGAATCCGAAAAATCGGACGACAATAGCTTCGACAGACTGATCCGTCAACTTGGCGTACACAGCTCCCACCTGGGTGATGTACGTCGCTTTGGACGCCCACATGGGCGCTGCTCCAATACCCAACACTACACCGGCCGGTACCAGCGTATAGAACCTTGGAAAGAACTGCGCTCCAATGTAGGGCGCATAACACAACATCGAGATGCACAGTGTCCATTTCACTGTAAGCCTTTTGATGAGAAACGTCGGTACGAATATACAACTGACAACAAGTGCCGCATAGATGGCACTAAGGGACACAGTGCCCAAACCCTCGGCCGCGTTGATGGACGATTGCAAATTGGCGATACCCTGGAACGCTGTGAACTGGATCATAAAAGCAGACGATACGGCAGCGACGTTCTTTAGAATTCGCCATTTCTCTCTGCGGGACAGTTTGAATTTGCCCTGCTGTGAGGCTTCCTCGTCGGTGATTTCACGAGGTGGTTTGCGGACGCCATCGTTGGATTCGTCTTCTTTGAAGCCGGCGTTGTGGTAACCACCGGTTACCGATACCACGGCTACATCCTTGTTATCGGTGGAGTTTTGGTGAACACCGTCGGTGTCAAGTGACGCGGTCATCTTGTGTCCGCGTTCACCTTGCTAGATCTGTAACAAGAATGGAAGAACCACTGTGAGTAAAATTCCGCAACGAGCCAAAGTAAAAATAGTCAGCCGCGTGTCTTGCATCTCAGGGATCAAGATTTAAACCAGTCGACCCTGAATGAGAATCTAATGGATCAAAAGTATTAACCAATTTAGATTCCAAAAGCCGCCAGCTTAAGTTATAAATACACCACCATTCATTACAATAAACCAGTATAAATATTGCGCATAAACAGACATTAGAATCAGCTCGCCATAATCTCCTACCAGCCGAACAAAAACCAGCCAACTATAAACATCTGCTCGTAACGTAACTGGCGGCAAGGTTGGTAATGCTGGTAGGCTTTTTTCCCGTCCAGCAGATTCTTGTTCAAATATGGTGAAACCAGGTAGCTTTAAATAGCTGCTGCCGTCGCCAGTCCGTTCAATTATGCATCAAACGGGAAATGCTAAATGTGAACGCAAGGTAATATTATGGAAACCTATAAATAAACGCTACATACATGTACACTGTGGCATCGACCGACCGTGGACAACTTACATATGGACAGAGTCTCTACCAGTGGTAGTCAAACATGTACCAGTTGTGTTGTACGAAGTCAAGTGGTACTTGTCTTCCGAATACAAACTTTAAAGGAGTTGTTCTCTCATAGAACCTAGTACAAGTATGCTTATGTCAGCTTGTTAGGACAGGAGTTCAAAACTCCTCTACGATATTCAGGTGAATCTACACAATGCTTACGCTGTCCCTTGTAACATTAATGCTACAATGGGGACAGATATAATATTGTGCGGGTTTTGATGCAAGGACTAAACTTTGTCCTCGACACCAGAGTATTTTATATGCGCTACGGTACAGAATCCTTCTAAGAGAATCCTGGGGAATCGCAGTGCCTCAGATATGAGATGAGTTCAGTGGCCTCTGTGCACGGCGCCTTACACGACCCGACACCATGGACGAGCGTAGGAACTGGTCGGCCTTGGAGGGCACCGCTTCTGCCCGCCTCCCGTCGCATATCAACAGCTCCCCCAGGTGTGGGGGGAGGTAGATCTGTGATTCGCATCGGTGATGTAGCAAAATTACCTCATCAATTCCCAAGTTAGTTTTTGCTTATGGCAGAAAAAGTATTATATTTTAATACTGCTATTCACTGTTGCAGAACATTGTGAATGATATAACATTGTATTGGAGAACCATCCAAAGATCTGATTTCAGCAACGGAAAAAGTGTTTAATTTTAGATATAATCTAAAAAATGCTATACTTTTTAGAATCTTCTCTGTAAGAACTTGTATTTTGCTTAAATTGATAAACAATACAAGTTTTTTGAATTTAAATCAACAGCTGTATCGATAATCACATTTTCTGAATTTGAACAAGTTAATTAAAAAATTGTATTTATTATTCTGCTGAAAGAACATGATTATAACCATTATTTATAAAAATATATTTTAATTATTAAACTACATCTTGTATTAATATAAAACAATATTTTTCTCATAAAATTATCAGGGAAAACCATAGTGTGCTGTGATTATAAAAAAAACAGATGATATTTGTTTGTCTTCACACGTGCTGAGCTTATACATTATATTATCTTAATTAGAATTGATGTCGTTAGAGCAATAATACATATTATGTGTGTGTTTCTTTTGTTTATTAGTTCTGCTTGTTTGCGTTTGTCAATGTATATGTGTCCTTTCCACGCGAGATCTACACAAGATAATTACACTATTATTTATTATGAATTAAAGTTTAATTCTCATACTTGAAACGCAGCATTGAAATGTATATATTTGGTGAATATTCATATATAATTTATCTATATTATGTTTGTTGTTTTTATAGCTAATAATTGAACAGAAACAATGTGTAATTCTTTTGAAGTGGATTTTGTGATTTGACCCGCGCGGACGGGTAATTTAAATTACGCGCGCGCGCGGATGTACATTGTGTTTCCCCGCTGGACTATTGCGCACTTAGTGGTGCGCGCAAATATACAAACAGTTTGTGAGGAAGCGTGTAGCATAGCGCGCCAGTTTTAAAAGATTTTCGGGTAAATTAATGTAGGAAAATCAAAGAATATGAAAAGTAACATGCAATTTTATTGTCGGAAACTAGTAATTTTTCGTTTCCGTTGTACAGAGACGAGAGCTGACTCAAGGACGGTTGATATTATCAGCGGCAATATTTGTTGAATATTGTTACTTCAGGCTCACATATGCATGTATACATGTATGTATGTATCTATGTATGTAGCGCCTTACACTGGCAGGTACAGAAACTACCTATTACATGCAAACTTTCATTTGAAATATATCGGATTTTCATTCTCAACAACTGATTCAATTCATTTATGCTACAATATAATACACTCACAAGTGTGTGTCTACCTACACATACACATGCTTACCAACTTACTAATATCTAAACTATTTTCATTATTACTTTCAAGATAAGAAATGTAACACAAAATATTGCTTACGTATACTGCTTGCATATTTAAAAGTATATATATATATTTTAACCTTGACAGTGGCATTGTACGGTTATATATTGTTTCAGCGAGAACTTGATTTTAAATCTATTGTTATTATTTATTATGTAATACACTGAAATTTATGAAGAAATATATTTTTTGACATAATTTAAAAAAATCTTGATAATTTTTTACCGATATATACATACATACATCACACTGCACATGTTAATAATTATTTATTTTCCATATGAAATACTAATTGTCAAGTTAATAATACATTTTTTATCTTAATGGCCATGCATTAAACAAAGTCATTAGCGGACAACAATTTTGTTGGTGATAAATTGCTCATTTGTTTGTATGAAAAACATGAGAAATATTTGAGATATGTTGTCATGTACGTGAAATAAATATTGTTAGTTTAAAACATATTTCTCTGTGTGCTTAATCAAGTGTGCTGTGTTCATTAATATTCATGTATTGTTCTGTGTGAACGCGCAAGATTAGATACTGCATATTAAATAGATAATTAATGAAGAGTAATTATGTCCTATATGTGTGGTCTGTTGTCAAATATGATAGGTATAATTACAGGGCCTTATCAGTCGGGATAATCGTAATTTTATCAGTGGTATTTGACAATGTTATTTTGATGTATAATTTTTAGTAATCGACATTTTTGTTTATTAATATCTAAGGTAGCTTTCCTTTAAATCCACGAATCAAAACCCTCGCAATATTGAAACGAAACTGCACGCATTGCTTACCTGTGTCCTGTAACATTAATGCTACAATGGGGACAGAGATTCTATATTATTTTAGAAAACTTAGAGCAGTAAATTAACTTTAATATCAGACATCATTTATAGTTTGTTGTTAAGAATATTTACAATGTTTCCTTGATTATAATATATATTTAACGATAAACTTAGAAGGGAAGTAGGAGAGCTGAACGATACGTCAAGACACATACCTTACATATAATTCAATCAAATAATGTTTCACGTTAGAATCTTAATGCTGATGATATGAATGACAGAGTATGTCACGTCGTACGAACGCCATGTGTCAGTGGAAATCGCACCTAATTGTAACGTTAAATTAGACAGATAACAACGTGAGTCACATCATTCATTCATGTGTGATTATCAAGTTTAATATTGCACTGTTTTGCGTCATATTTAATTATTAAAATTGGTGAAAATTATTAAAAACGAAAGCGTTGTTATGAATGTATAGTTTATTTCAAGATATAGT
>JAGJTL010000025.1:1857213-1891444 GCA_022063505.1 Calosoma granatense
TTGTTACAAAATGAGAGTTGTATTTAGTATGTACATAAATTCTTTTGTATTCAAATTCCAGTGTTCACAGTGGATGCACGTATTGTGTTGCGTCAGGAAGGACTACACGGATCATTCATACATTCAATTCGGTCATTTACTTCTGCATATATCCAGTGGCAGGAAAAAACATAATTTAGAACCACGCAATATATAATTCTGTCAATAGTTCACGTTATATTTAATTCTATAAACAAATAGTAAATAAAATCTCCAAATTCTATTACGAAGCTCTGACAATAATTCAAGGAATGTTTAATTCTTTTCAAAATCTATGAATCTTAAAGATAACCTTCAGATTTTCATTTCATTCATTTACTAATATGATGTTAAGAAAGTAGATTAAATTCACCAAGTTCCTTAGGAAAAACTATGGTGCATTTATCATTAAATGGCACTTCGTATGAATTACGGAAATTCCTTTTGTACGCTTGGCACGTAAGGCATTAATAACTGAAATGTTAAATTTCGAACTTACCAAGGAACATTGTAGGAATACTAAGCATCTTAATTTCTCCCCAGTTGGGACTGATAATTTTCTACATTTCACATGTAGAGATTCCATGCATAGAAATCAATATTCCATACAACACAAACTTACAGAATTTATGTAGGTTTTCTACTAGTCTAGACGTCTTCTATCAATGCTTGGTCTATTTTGTACTTATTGGATTTTTTCTAATTCGGCTTCGCCGGAATCCAAATGCGCTTTTCTGCTGAAACCTGTGTAATGCGCCGCAAGAGATCATACACCTCATACAGTTTTGCATACCTCCCCTCCTCGGGGGCCCCAGCACAACAGCCATCAGCCCTTTATTGTGCATTTCTATCACCTGCCTCGCACCATTTTATCGCGAATTTTATTTTTATCTATTTTCGAAACGGAGGAAGATGAATTTATACAGCAGCACATAGCCTGCAGCAAAAGAGTATCTTGCCTGTAGTATTTTATTTTCTCCTTTTCCTTGGGCTTCTTGTAAAGACCTACGCCACATCCATTTACTTACATTGATAAAATGTCTAACACATTGTAATATAGTCCTGATATTTCTTAATAAACTGTAAACGTTACAATAGTGGAGAACCGATATGAAATATTCTTCTTTTTATATACACTTCAATTTCCATACAATAAAGTGATTTACCTCAAAACTGATTAAGAAAATCCACTTCCAAATTGTGTATTTGTATGAAATTGATTTTGAAAACTTTTCCGCACTTCATCGTCGGTGTCGTCGCCAGAAAAAGTTTGATCAAATTCTCTCGATGTATTTTTCCGATTTTCAAATCCGTCAACTTCGTTTCAGTATGGCATAAAGTTTGTGTGATTTGATTTGTGGCAAAAAAATTCGGGTAGCATGCGGACAAAGCAATTGGGGAATTAGATTGTTTGAAATCTAATGATTGTATTGATTGTTGATGGTATTTGTTGAAGCATATTGTAATGTGCGTATAACAAGCAATAGGCCTGTTTATCTTTCATTGGTTTTGTAGATACTAAAACAGATGTACACAATCTTTTAATATTATAATTTCAGATACAAAGACTATCATCGTTTGTGATAACTTGTACAAATACAATTGCAATGTTCTCCCGCAAGACCTATCGATTGGTTATAATTTTTATGTCTGCTCGACTAAAAATTGAAGTATCTGAATCGCATACTGCGACTTATTATAACACCTCTCACGCGGCTACTTCATATTGCTGAGTTACATAACTTAATAATGGAGACATTACATTGAATTGTGAATAGAAGTATTCCCTCACTCGTCAACACTCCTTGTGGTAACTGTCATCTACTCCTGCAGGGGTACGTGGTAAATTCAATTAGTACCATACAACAGCCAACAATTAGCAACTTGTACGAAACCGCAAACTATCTTACGCCCAGGTTTAACTATTAAATCCTTTCCGTGTACTCGGTGAAAAGCGATAACATGTTACGCCAACACCCACTCACTTCTCACTTACAGACAGAGACAGAGAGAGCGTGCAAGAGAGAGCAAGAAAGAGAGCAAGAGAGAGATGATTTGACGTCTAACTAATTCCCACATCGTGCTAATTTTCGGTACGAACCCCAAGTTGTATAGTTCTGAAACTGACCAGCTACATCTGTGTCTAGTTTTGAAACTTCTATGTTCCTATCATTTCAACGTCAACTAGCAAGTTACCGTTAGGATCTGTTGCTCTTCTTGCCGGGTAATGGCCAAAACGGGTAACCATATTACAGCGGAGCACTTGGCGACAAATCTCTTTATGATGTTACTTCTTTTATAATGGATTTGTAATGCTGATCATCACATGCCGGGAGAGAGGTTGTTGTAGAAGGCAATTCGGTTAGGTATTGCAAGGTTCTCTACATTTATGTGTGTGTGTGTGTGATGTATCTTGTCACTTGGGTAATGTGGTGAGTGTTTGGTAATGGTTTCAGGAGAGATGATGGAACCATTACCAAGAGCAGAGGGTGAGGGAGCAGACAGCTGTATTGATTCCGTAACTGATATGTTAATATCTGCGTACATACATGGCACACATACTTGTATGTAGGAAAGATTCAAAATAGTATAACAATTTTTGCATTATGTACTATGTCTAATGCTCTCTAAATAAATAAATCTTGAACACAATTTATTTTTAGCCGTGGCAGTCGATTCGCGTTTTATTAATAGCAAAAACGAACTTATTATCTTATAATGTCCGTCTGTTTTGTGAAGAGTATATAAATAATTTATACGAATGAAGTATGGTCTGTTGAAAAATGTGTTCCAAACAGCTGTAAAAATATTTCCAACACATTGAGAGAATGATTATAGATCAGTAAAAGAGCATTGGATGTATTCTTTGATTCCTCCACACGTCAACATTATGTTAATATGAGGCAATAAAAAATCTCGCCATATTTTTCAACAAATCCTCAATTGCCCATGAACGTACAAATTACCTTTTCGGTATCACTACGATTTTGGAAAACCTTTCAGTTATACGTTGCATATAAGCTATTATTAATGGCGATATGTCCAGAAATATATATTTTCGTAAACCTCATCAAAAAGATGTTACGCCGACACATAAACCTAGATAACGTGTACACATATCGTTGCATATGCCAGTAAACCTATTTCTCTACGCCGTCCATCCAAGCAGTGAATCTTGCGTCATTCATTTCTAACGCCATCTCTTTTTGATGACGCGCGCCAAATGTCCCACAATTCAACAGGGCATCCTAAACATATATGTGTGTGTGACAGTTGGTGAGAGCCAGAAGTAGGAGGGGGGAGAACAAGGCATTTGACATATCTGATGCTTGTTCAAAATAGCTCGTCCATCTTATACTGGTGACGCTCCAAAGGAAACCGAATTCTCCACGTCAAATACCATCGCACGTTCAGATTCCCCTCCTGAATCCGCTAATACAAGACTGACCACACTATGTGTTGTTGGACTGACGTCATTCGTGTTGCGCCTGAAATAACCGTCGCGGCGCCAAACATTATTATTAGCTCCGTACAATGATACGGGTGAAACAGACATTGACGGTGAAGGGAATTGTGTTATTATATGGGATCATTGTTATCTGTTTAGTTGTTTAATATTTTATAATATTTTACAACGCGTGTGCTGTTGTAGAGATATTTGTGAGGTAACCTTACTTCTGTCTGTATTGGCCTGGTATGTGATGAATGATATATCTCCATGTGTGAGTGTTTACCTACATATATGATGGCGTAACTCAATGTGCTGCCGACAGGACCACCACATTGTGTGCGTATGTTTAGCGCCGGCGTATATATTTCTGGCTCATTGTCTATTTATACATAGTAACATTTGTTTTTGTCGTCGTGCATAGACAGAGATTATTATTGATCCACTAAAATCACAAGACTTCAAGAGAGAAACAGACAGAGAGAGAGAGAGAGAGAGATGAGTGTTGACGTCTAGACGAACAAGTTATGTGCAGTAATATTCATTGTTTTATTACACCAGCCACCGGCCGCCATGGAGTTGAGAGTAATAATAGATCTTACAGTAGATGCATAAAATTCACGATATTCTAAAATTTATACACTATGCTAGCTACAAACATATTGTGCCCGGTCCACTAATCAAAACCTCCATAATATCTAATCTGTCCCTGCATAGCATTAGTGTTATGAAGATAGTTTTGTTAGGGTATTGTACGATTTTGATTCACTGATTTAAGTTTAACTTTGACGCGATGAAAAACTTAAAAATTGAAGTTATAGGTTTGCAAAGAAAAAAGATCTAAGAAAAGATATTTCCTTTCGTACTTCTCAAAGGCACATTTTTGCCGGATAAGATAATAAAATGTATGTATACGCATGGATAACTGAACAAATAGAACGTTTGATTAAATACCATTGTCGTTTTCCAGCCCATTTCTTGCCGACGAATGCGCTTTATTCCTTCTGAATATTAAAATGAGCGACCCTCGTCAGGGCGGGTGGTCGATGTCATCACACACACCCGAACTCGTTCAATCGGAGAAAATAAATGTCCCTACCGCTTGTTCCATGTTTGCCTTAACATTATTCCGCAATAATTCACGCAACGTTAACGTGCCGCACGAAACGAGACCGTTTTTTTGCCCGTTTTTTTTTATTCGCTAAAATGTTCATCACCCGAGATGGTAGTGGTGATGATAGAAAGAGTGTATGTTGTACGCTTTTAATGGAATTACTAAGTGTAGTCACGTTTCTTTAACGTCATAAATACTCTGGTAAATGTCAAGAAGTTGCAAGCGATGACGTTGCACATGAAAATGGATTAATTTGTGTAACGGGTGATATTATATAGTCGGTGATTTATCATTCTGCACCGCGCAAGCGCCGAAGAGGATCTTTTAATAAGCCAAGCGTGATAGGTATTATTAACACACGATTGAACTGTCATCTTCTTTATTTATGTTTATTATTTATTCCATGCTTCGATGCTGAGGTAAAATATAGGACAATTATGAATATTGTGAACTAAAACATCGGTGGCTTTCTATAATTCTGCGATATTTAAGCTGAACCTCGTATTAAAAATCCGGCATATATATATTCCAAGTAAATTAATGCTAGAGTTTAATTTTACTGGGACAGCTGGAGCAAGTAGCTATATATGTTATATATTTCTGTTACAGTATATTGGAAGTCTGGACGTGCCACGACCGACAAGTCGTGTGGAGATTGTCGCCGCAATGCGAAGAATACGAGTAAGTAACATTGAAACGGAATGAGATTGCAGAATACGACTAAACACAACATTTGTTTGCAGTATGAGTTCAAAGCCAAAGGCATCAAGAAAAAGAAGGTGACGATTGAAGTTTCCGTAGACGGAGTTCGGGTCACACTTCGGAAAAAGAAAAAGGTACAAAAAATAATGGTCACCATAACATCAAGCAATCTTAACACTATTTTTCTAAAACTCTATACTTTCTAAAGATAACAGCTAAGGTTAATCTGAAACACTCCAATCTGTTTAGTAAATATTCCAATTTTAAATTCAACACTGACCATTACAGTTTCCTGGTTTGATAAGCGATGTAACAAATCAATGGTAGAATTATTGTGGACGCCAAAAATAGTCAACGGATTGCCATTAAAAGATCAATGATTCATATACAAGCGTACTCGCCATTCGTGATTCAAACGTTATTTATAATTTAATACGTGTGTCTATGTCAAGGTGAACACAAACACCTCCGTCCGTCCGTTAGAGCCATGTGCGTTTTGATTTAGTATCATCCTTTCAAGGAAACGAATTAACAATCAGTTCTAATAAACACTAGAGTTTCCAATCAAATGATTCAGCATTACTTCTTTTAAATATAAACTATTTATGTGAACTACCTAAGAACACTAACAACACAGTCTTATTCACTTGAAGTTTGTATCAAATACTATTTTGTTTTTTAGTACATTGTTCCGAGAATCACAGTCCGTACTCTTTTAGAAAATACTTTTTACTTTTCCGTGGAAGAACAAGAAAATTCTTTTATCCAAATGGCGCGAGACACAAATGACTCTTAGCGATATGGTACAGGGTTGTACCCTCCTGTTTTCACAAAGTCTTCCTTCCAAATGGATTTCCCAAAATTACTGGATCCGTTGCTTTACTTTTCTAAGCTCTTTTACATTTGGAATAAAATAATTTTAGGCCTCCTTTCGTGTACAACAGTGGAATCTTTTATGTTTTCTAGAGAAAACACTGGCTGGATGAAGGGAAACCATTGCTTTTGACTCATCCCATTTATCGTATCTTCTATGTGAGTCATGACTCGCAGGACCTCAAGATATTTAGCTACATCGCCCGGGATGGATCGTCAAATGTCTTCAGGTGCAACGTGTTCAAATCAAGCAAGAAGGTAAGGATTCACTGCTTTTATTACTGTTTTTATTTCCAGCTGTATGAGAACGTGAGAGTTCTTCGAGTTTTTTTAGTACAACGCGATAAAAGTTTGTCTTGTGAATAATTCACTTAAAATTTGCACTTTTTTTGTAAAACTCAGTTCATTTGGAATGCATTGTCAATTAGGTTTTATATTGACTGATAAAATTATTTTATTTTATTATTTTGTATTTGAAATTTGCTTGAGACATAACCGTTTGACATGGGAAACAAATTTGAAAATATTTAGATAAATATTGAAGATATCTCATCCTGATTCAGCTATAATTGACAAGAACATACGATAAATCTTCACATTCCCGTGTTCGTGTGTTTATATATCATTTCGTTTGACACATCTACACATGACATATGTCGCCTTCAAAAAACTATCCTTGCTTAAACGAAACATCGACGTCACTGTCACGTGATAAACACGGCGTGGCGTCGCGACGCTCGCACGTGCTTGGCCGTATGCCGTTTGAAATTCACAAAAGTTGCAACTCTAAATATCTGTTAAAAATTCTCTCGCCAAGTAAAACAGAAAAGTGTGAATTTCTTTGTTAGCAGCTTTTAAAAATAACAATTTTTTGGCCCATGGGGAAAATATTGATGTTTCATTGCATTTTGGTTATTATTTCTCGTTTGATATTCAAAAAGCAGATAGAGAGAGAGATATGTGCTTTGAGTTCATTAATTAAGTAAATAGCTAGCTTACAAGTTATGTAAAATGCCTGACATCTAGCGGACATGACGGGAACTTGTAAAAACAAAATGAAAAGAAACTTTGAAAGCTGGAGATATGTGGGCTGAACTGGCGCATGGATATTTATAACTATTCAATTAGCTGTTTTTAAATTATTAAGTAATGTCGGTGACAGACGATGAAAATAGCGTTTTCAGTCGTTCGGCATTGACCTGTTCTGAAAATGTTCTACACAGAAGTCACTATGCAACACTTCCTCAGACATTGGATAACAACATTGTGTCATGTAAAATTCTCAGAAAAAGTGTTTATAAAACAGTAGCTATTTTTTTATTAAGGAGCATCTCATTGGTATTATCCATGGAAAATCTTACATTGTCCAATATCTAAAAAGGGTTTTATATGACAATCTATACAACTTTGGTACTAAAAACCACATGTCTTATAGTGTACTGTTTAAATATTAAATTAACGCAAGAGTACTTTTAAAAGCACTGTTGGTATTCTACGCATTAACGCATACTTGTTTACCAGAATCATCCAAATTCCATCCTGTGTTAATTTCGACAATATTTCTTCATATATTTAGCCGTGTGTGACATTGCAGGCGCGTATGTATTTTATTTTACATAGATATTGTCGGTTGTTATTCTGTTATGTGAAATATGATTTACGATCCATGAACTCGCCGGTTTGTAGTGAAATCCTATGGACTGCAATACACACCACAAATCAGAGCCGAACTGCTAACGTCTTCCTCTGAAAGAGATTAATGATCTACGGTACAAAATAAAATCAGGTCCCGTAAACACAAATCCAGAGAGGAGCTAATTCTTTGCGTTACATCATAAAAAGGTCTAACAAAAATACGAATTGTCTTCCTTACAAGATATACTAAACTGTATCCCTCGCACCACTAATCCCCCAATAATCTAACGGAAAATAATGTACATCTTTGCAAGTTAACAAACCTTCCAAATCATTCCATTTATGTTTAATTATTTTTTGTCAACTTTACAAATGTTGGAGAGGAAAATAGTAGTAAATCCGAACGAGCCAACAATCTTAAACTAGTTCCTATGTTTATCACATAGGCGCCACCTGCTTGGTGAACGGTTGTTGGCAAAGAGACGCTATCGGACGCCAACCGACGACGACGTCGAGTGGCGGCCAGTACCATGCGCCCAGAGCAACGGACGGCTGCGCGGCGCGAACGTAATTCATTCGCTTACATCGCTCGCAGAATCTTCTACTCCAATGCTTTAATATCAATGGAAGTTTGATGCAAACCAGTGACATGTGATTGATGCCGAAGGGATTGTGTGATTGGCGCGTTGTGCTTTTTGGAAAATAATCGTGTGCAGTAAATGTGCGTGTGTGTGATTGTAAACAGAGCAGTTGAAGACGAGGAAGTGTTAATAAACCGGGTGATATGAACATACTTCTCAGCAGCAGGGTAAATAAACAACATCGTTTGTTTGAAATATCCGCAATTAATCTTTGGTGAAACATGTGATAACCTGTTGTGAACATGCACGAGTAACCGCTAGCTAGAGGAGGACTCTACGAGGAACATTTGAATGAAAATCTCTTGAAACAAAGTCAAGGAATGTATTTATTTATATTCTATTAGTTATTTTAAAATGGTGCTTCATGATAGTGAGTTTTATTTTTGAATGTATTTACATGAAAAGAAGAATAAAATTTTTGCATTTTGCGAAATGATCTTATAATTGTACAATGATATTCATCAATCAACCTAGAAGCTTTTCTACTGAATGATGAGACGAATTAACAAAGATGATGAAACATAAAGAGAATAACAAACTAATGATAAAGACACGACATTCAAGTCTAGATCTTCCGGATGATCAAGATCCATCGCCTCCATCCTCAGCGAAGAAAGTGGATGGCATGAAAACAAAGATTTCCGGCGGTGATATTTGGTGGAACAAATTAACCAATTTGGGCGATGTACTAAAATCTAAGAACAACAATACAAATACTACGATGACAACAGAAGCGCCTGGTAAAAAATCCAAAACACAAACGACACTTGACTATTTCCTAAAGCCGCGTCCAAAGTCCGAGGTCTTGAAATCGGACAAGCGCCAAACGGGCACCCACGCCAAAGTGCGGGAAAATGGTCGGCCTTCATCGTTGCAAAAGCAAATGTCGGTGGGTTCGTATCCCATCTTGTTGAATATCCCCGAGGAGGCGGGGATATCGCGTGATCGTCCCGCCACAGTGTGCAGTGATAAGCCGGGGGTGGTGGAGCATAAGGGTGCAGCGACTCTGACGTTAGAGCGGCCACGGAAGAAACTATCGTTCAGGGAACCTGAAATCACTGGATATTCGCGACACGCTATTGCTTCGGAAACGTTACCGCGGAAAAACATTAAACCATTCACCACGCCACAGATGGCGAGGAGTATTGTGTACAATGGAGGCGGCATCCAGAAGTGGGCGAGTTATGAGGATTTAGACCTGGAGGTACAACCAATAACAGCTGTATATGTGCGTGTGTGATAACAAACTAAGCAATGTTAAGATACCTGGCGTGCTGTTAATGTTATGAATAAAATAATTGTATGTTTAACACTTTGACTGCCATGTGTGTACATATGGATACACATCATAGTGGGTTTTCCCTTTAGGAAAATCAACTCGGCAGTCAAAGTGTTAAATCTCTAATAGTCAATCAACACTGAAATGCTGCAGTGCAGTTCTGATTAAGATATTACTAATGGAACTAGTGTAGATACAATGAAATGACTAACATTCCTTCTTCCTTACTTATCAATGGACGTACTGTGTTTATTCCCAAGTTTCCATTGAAGCAAACAATTGGAAGTATTTAGAAGAATACTATGTTTGCATTTGAAATAGAACTAATACTGTATTAATCTCTTGTTCAAAAAAACATACGACAGTAACGTGTGTTTTGAAATGAACAACAAAATATACAGGAAGAAAAAAATGCAAGCGACACTGTGATAAATAGGTCAATAATGTTGAATTTTGAATAACATAAACATGTGCTCTCGCCAACAAGACAAAATGGAACAATTTTAGAAAACAAACTCAGATTGCGCGTGTGTGCTTATATATTATTTTTCTTCTAAGGCACCCTAAGGTTTTTTTACCAGTTCCGGAACAAGGAAGATTTTACCAAATAGAAAGGAACAAAGCATCAGCTGTAGGATGTGCAGCTGTTATCCATAGATTGCGAGAATCTCATGACATCCGCTCATCCGCATTACGTTTGCTATTATTACAAGTGTACGGCTCTTGATGCCGATGAAAACATACTAAAATTAGTAACAATTCCTTGCCAGCACTATGTCACACAATTTGAAATGGTTTACTGCACACACTCTCTCGCACACACAAGCGTTGTAAACAAAATATGTACTACAGATCTACTTGCTCTCCACACAGAGAGAAAGAGAGAGAGAGAGAGAACGATTAGACAAAATTTAACTGCAGTTGTTTTATTATTCAAAGCCAGTACAGTAACACAACTCAATGCGGAAGATATAAACATATTGGTTTTATCGTCTGTAGGAAAAGAATATTGGCACCTATTGTAGGAGTTTACGGATAAACTACGTATTATTTAAATGTGACAATATATTATCTTTGAATTGCATATACATATACCGGGTGTGCGATGAAATTGACATACTTTTGCTCTTGAAATATATTTTGCTAAGAAGTAACAATAATTTTCCTATATTTACTTGTTTGTCCTAGGTTTTATGGTCTAAGAAAATTTGTTGGGTTTCCAAGAACTTCTTTAATCTGTAAAACAAAATATTATCGGATCTGTCCCCGTAGCATTAGTGTTATGCGGAGAGGTGAGCAATGCATAGTTTCCCTTCGATATTGTGAGGTTTTGATTCGCGGATTTAGGGATACATGTATTTCTGGGTTTAAGAAATATTCTACCTTATGGAAAAACACTTTTTTATTGGTGTATCTGCATAACGGATCATATATGACAAGAGTAAAAATTCTTCGCAATGCCAGTTACTTTATAACTGCATATTCCATAAAAGAATGTGATGATACATTCAGGCAGTACAATGTATGTATAAGCTATAGTATTATATACGCACGGCTGGCACAGTACGGGTGAAGACTTGCAGTGTACGAATTGTAAGAGAGATTCTTTTAAAACCGAATGCACTGCTCGTAACTCGACGTTTATTTATGGAAAGGTTGTTATCCTCTGCATGAAACCATCTTAACTGCATCACGTAAATATTTATGTGAAAGAATACTGAATGGATTAAACATGCTGTGAAATAATGCAATAAATATGATGTTTTATTCGTTGCTTTTTGCTTCCTCAAAAACAAATGGACTAGAAAACTCGCGGTTATTTCTCAAACACTGCTTTGCAGATAGGAGTTGTGTGTTGTTTTTTCTCTTTCGGTAATTATGTGCAGCATCCAATACTGCAATACACCAAACGGCCTTGATGTCGGAAATGAATTGTTATGGGAGGATTTTCTATAATTAGTTCGTAATTACCATTAGATTAAACGAATCATATTTAGTTTGCCAAGGTTGTATCAAAAAACGACAATTAAAATTTACTTACTGCCTCTATAAAACTATATTTTTATACAAGTCTGTATAAATTCACTCTATATATGTATATGTAGTTAATTTATTGGAAGATTTAAACGAACCCTCCATCATTCCCTTCTCCGTTTTTTATAAGATTATTCTACCGCCAGGATGATTTATCTACGAATGATGACGTCGCTGAACATCGTCATAAATCGTGAGACTAAATATCCTATGCAAAACCAATTTTATTGGCATACGAAGAAGCGTTATGAACTGCTCTAAGTAGCCACAAAATTATTTTGCCATGTAAACTGTTTATGAAAAGAACAACTTAAGAAAGTTCACACGTCAGTATTTACGGAGCCAATGGGGAGGGGCGCACATAGAGGGGGGGGGGGCGGTGCAACTATTGTCTAAAAATAAGCAATAACCTGTATTTGACGTAAAGAGGCTTACGTAGAATTTTCAATAACGCAGATATATACTCGATACAACATAACGTCGCATATGTCAAACTGGTGGCATGGAACAAAGGAAAAGAATGGAACAGATCGGTTTTTATTATTAACAGTCTATTCTTGCCAACAACGAAGAAAAACTTTGATTAGTAAGAAAATATTAAAGCTGAACAAAGGGCCACTCCAATTACGAGTGATTTTCTTAGTTTTTGGGGCCATATTGGTTGTTTGCTTCCAAATTTGCTACAATATTATAGAAGAAATCGGATCTAATGGTATTAAATATTTTTTTCCAGAACTTATCATTGGACAATTCATGTTTTTCAATATAAATCCATTATAATCAGACAGTTATTTGAATCTTTCATTTCTGCAACTAATACAAATTTTTCTAGGCCTGTAATGGAAAAGGCATGAAATTATGTATGTAAATACATATGCAAACCATATGTTCCATTTATTCATCTATAACTAATTGTTGTTCGGATTCAACCAGTATTATAGAAGCTATGCTGGTTTATAGCTAACAAACGTTGTACTGCGTCCATAGATTAAACTTCGCCTATTCTGCGTGTGTAAACGCATTTCCATCAGGCCGAAGCTTATATTGTAAATATTGATTGGTCATTGTTTGATCGCTTTAATCAACAATAATTTCGTTCGCGGTAGCTTTAAGCCTAATTGGTTTCCTCATTGTTTTAGCCGGCCATTGTTTACATAAACACAAATATATATGTCTGTAAGCTATTTCTGGACACACACACACACACTCACAATGAGTTAGAATTAGAAAAAACACTAAATGGAAAATCGGTTTTTAATACTGCAGGCTACAATTAGCAACAATCGTTCTTGTAAAATTTTTAATATGTTAAACCTTTCTAAATAAATCTCAGTTTTTTTTCTTGATTTCTATACTTCCTTATGCTGTCTATAACAGTGCCTCACACTTTAAATTTGAGATTTTATGCCTATTTGTTTTCAAAACAAAAATACCAAGTTTATTGAATGTTTTTCCCCGCTTGGCTCGTGTTAGTAATGCGTTTTTTATTTGTTACAGAGTCAAGCGATGCGAGTGGTTCGAACAGTGGGTCAGGCATTCGAAGTGTGTCACAAGTTGTCAATTACCGAACCAAATCCTGACGAGGACCGACGGAATGATGAGGATGAGGAAGCAACACAACTGTCACAAGACCTGCAGAGTGATATATTGGCCAGTGACAAACCGTCAACGTTAAATGTCAAACGAGGTAACTACCACCCCCGTTCTGTATAGATTTATATTATTACAGACCTTCCCCCTATTGCTCTGACGGGGAAGTGGGTTTTTCGCCTGCACAATGTTCTGTAGCTCTGAAGAGAAGTGAATTTCTCGCCTGCACAATGCTCTGCAAGAAAGTAAAAGACATTGTATATAGGCGATTTCTCGCGCACAGCTGCACAATCTTAACACAATATTTTTTTTTAATGAACTAAACGTCCAAACGAATGAAGTGTTAATCATGACATAAACCAGCGCACATCCTTTAGCGTTATCTTTACTACTTGCGCATCAATTAATAAAGTCATAACCGTATGCATTTACGAGCATGTTTAGTATCAGTCATATAGCGAATATAGTTGTTTAATGTTTCAAATTAACTTCTCTCTACTATGGCTGAATTTTGTAGGTTAAAGTTCAATCAAAATCCTACAATATCGAAACTACATCTATCCCTATAACATTAATTTTACAATGGAGATTAATTTGATATTGTGGTTGATTTAAGTTGAACCCTTGGTATTTTTGAAAAATTCTAATTTTTACATACATAACGTCACGTCTTGTGCATATTTTTAAAACTAAACAAATTGACGCGACTATCAAAATAGACAGTTCAGTCTTCAAAGACAATGTTTGCAAATTGGGAGAATTTTGCCAGAAATTATCAAATTTATTGCTTAATTTAGGTTGCACCTGTCTGACATAACAAAAGTTTGGAGCTCACGGTCATTTCTCTGTCCGTGTGTATGTGTGTGTCTGCATCTGTGTTACTCCTACAAATTTACATATGTATAGGTAACATACGTCACCCAGTGTGTCTCCGTTTTGTTATTTATAAATAAAACCTAGACTATAGAATGTTCCGTTCTGCGAACCTCTATTGCAGTTGATCTGTGAAATACAAAGACTGAAAATAAACATTCACGCATACATAGACGCGGGCATGCGCTTGAAAAATATTCTTGAGGAAAGATCTGACAACAGCAGTCTACAGTAAAAATTATGTACTCCTTTTTTTAAACGACGTACCTTATATATTTCTCAGAGAATTAGCCATACTTGTTACTATATTTAATGTAAACCTGAAGACGTAATGTTTAATTTTGTACTACCCTCAAGTAATTTGAAAATATCAAATTCTTGAACTTAATTTAATATTCTCATTATTGTTCATTCAGTTTTATGTTGAACTTGAACTTTTTTTCTGCACTCGCATTGATCTTCTTGTGTTGAATGAGATGTTTATTTATTTGCTAGTAACATCTCAACCTTCAGCTGGCTCCAATAAAACAAACAGTAAAAATATTAACAAACGCGTTACGAAGCAAAGACAACTTGATTTATTTTACTAATAGTTAAAATAAGAATTACCGAACGGTTACGTGTGTGAAATATGTAAATTGTTTAAAATTAGCTCTTAAAATATATCAGATCTTGTATTTCATTGCGGGAGTGTCTTTAAAGAAAGATCTTGGATGTGTTTTTTAGTTTAAGGCTTAGAGCGCTAAAACTGCTATACAACTTTGCTTTAACTGAAGCACGCTGTAACAAAAACTGTGTTGATTGAAATGGCATTAAACACAATCTGTAATGATGCCCATATTTCCACAATTGTGTAAGTGTCAAAGATACTATTTATATTAGACATGTATGTATGTCCACAAGTTTATTCGTGAAGACAAGCAAAAGATATTAAGTTCGAAATGTCGTAATTCACACACTAGCATGACAGTAATTCCCTCTCCGCATCGATTTTATTGTCCGTACGCCAGCAAGCTATAATTTTTGTTTGCATTCCGTGCCAAATAATATATATTGTTTTGCCAGACGAATTCGTCCGTGTAAATTTTATCATCGCATTCCGGTTTGTTAAAACTCGGCAGCATTGAGAAGCGAACGGCGATCTTTCATCTAAGCAAACGTATATCACCCAGTGCACAGTCTGTATTTTTATATTGTTGATATACAACGTCTGGCTTCGGGTGAATTGCTGACGTTCGTTTGTGTAGGTTTCATAATACACAGTTCGTTGTGATTTTGCTGGGTCATTAAATAATTGTAGCACTATTTACATACATTGTAAAATCTAAATACTTCCACTGGATTTTACCGCTTTTTTTAGGACAAGTTTCAATTTAAATCCACAAGTAAGAACCTCGCAATATCGAAGCGAAACAACGCATTGCTTACCTGTCCGCTGTAACATTAATGCTACAATGGGGACAGATTCGATATTGTGGGGTTTTAATGCGAGATTTTAGCTGAACCTCGTCCTTTAACGTATTCATATAATCTTGTTATTTCTTGATGGAATTATAGCACTTGAAAGCATTGGCCAGAAATTGAAATTAGAACAAAAAACTATTGCAGGTATCAAACCATTCTATTCCACAAGGGTATATCGTGATACACACAGCATATACCAGTTGTTACCGGCTATTTTTCTCTCATAAAACACTATGCGCGCACAGAACATTAAACGCTAGTAAACATTTATTGGCGTATAAATTGAATTGCTCTCCGCAATCAAGTCATTTTATACGACGATTCGATATTGGTCAAGCGCAGGTAAAATAAACAGGCCACACGCACACATACAATTGTGAAATTAGCGAATAATTTGTCTAAAAATAAGTGCTACCAACCATGACTAGCTAAATAGCACAAAACGTCACTGTTCGGGAAACGGAATGAAGCAAAACTTGTCCGCAGAACATTTATGCTATGAAGGCAGATTCGATATTCATTTTTATTCGCAGATTTTAAGTTTTTAAACAGTTCATTTCTGTATTCAAATGTTCTTTATAATATTCTTACAAGGTTTGTGTGAACTTGCTAATGACTATTGATCCGATATATAGTTTTGTTTCCATAATAAGTGTCCAGTCATATGCTCTACAATTACCTCTAACTCATATCTACATATGCGTGTGTGTGTGTAGGTATGCATGCATGGCTGTATCAGATTGCAATTATACCGTACACAAACGTACATATATGGTTAGCAGGAACCGTTGTCTGTCCTTCGTTCCGGATCCACCCTACCACAAGTTCCAGCTCTCGTTGCTGTGTTATTTCCAATATTACGGTCTGCTTGACTCCATTTTCTGTCACGATGCATCTTGATTAGAAAATTAATTATAATAACCATTCTCGGAGCGCGTGCTTGAACCTAATGTATTTTGTTTTGGGTTCTTTTTTGTTGGTTTGAAACATGGAGCATGTTCTTAATATCACGTCCATCGCTCACTTTATACTTGTATGTGTCCATACAAACTGTAGATGCTCTCTTATTATTACAACTTTATTCACTATAACATGTCTTGGTCTGCAATTTATTCTTGTAAGATTTTATATGGTCTAGAAATCGAAGACTTTGCTTGTAAAACCAGCACTGAATTAAAGTGTTGCTTTGGCACACAGATCTTCTAGTGTATAATACTGATTATTATTGGCTACAGTCCACCGAATGTCGTACGAATCCACATACATATAGTTTGCAAAAGCAGATTATTAAATTTCTCTCGTAGTTCATTCTCGCACTATTTGTCAATGTCAACGGATTTATCCATGGAACCAGTATTTATGACCAATCACCTTTGAATTATCACTAGCACATTTCGTACCGTTTATCATTTGTTAATGTTTGTGTTTTGAAAAGAGGAAGTTTAAATCAACTTAAATGGAGCATCCAGAGAGAGGAGATTTATTTCTTGATTGCTGCTTGTTTATACTGATGTTTGTATGTTTCTGTATAAAAACTGTGCAAATATAGGTAATTCTTCCTCAGATTATAAGATCATTTCAAGATTATCTCTTCTTTATTTTTACACAAGATTCTTCGTCTTATTTTATACCCCTCCAAATCTTCCTTATTATTTAAATATCCCCATCGTGCATTGTTTAAAAGTTACGGTAATTTTAGAACCCCCATTAAAACAATGATTTTAATCGTTCAATAGTAAACACGAGAAGCAGAGAGTACTTTGCGGTTTTTGTTTGTTATCAGAAGCAGCAGTTGTACGTGTGGTATTTTCTTAAGAAAACTTTATTTCCCTAGCGCGGTTCTTACCTGAACGTGCATTATGTTTACATCTAAGCCGGATTACAAGGAGCACTGGGTATTTTCCTGTGGTTTTCTATCTCTCTCTCTCTCTCTCTCTGTGAAACTTTGTTTATTTCCTTTCAGAATTCTTCCAGTTCAAAGTGCTTTGCATATTGTTTGCAGAGTAAATATAATGTGCTGTATGAGTATTGCTTTATTTTGTGAGAAGTCGATGTGTGTTTTTTTTAATTCACCATTTTCCTTTCTTGAATAAAATACAATGATTTAGATGTAACAGGCTTTCTTCTTGAAATGATGTACATCTTGTACAAAAACTATGATTGTTTTCATAGCTGTCTACAGTATAACAGTATATATGAAATTCTACTGAATTTTTGCTAAATGAAAAACCACATGTTCTAATAAGCTTTGATGCTTGCTAAAATCACATAGGCTGTGGAACAGAAGAGATTCTAATTAAGAATATTAAAGACACCGGTGGTGGATCTAGTTCACTGTGTAAATGTGTCGCTGTGCAGATATTTCCATTGACGTCATCAGAAATGGGAGCCGCCTAAGAATAACACCGTCACCAATACACATACATACATACATATATAGTTTATACTAACACATATACACATAGATCTAAGCAAGTTTTGATCTCCTGGTTCGATGACTTCATGTCGTTGCTTATTTTTTGGTGTACAGCTTTGTATGATTTATAACTATTAATATTCACGCTACACTCAACTGTTCTTGTTCCACAGCCGCCTCCAATTATTACACCACAGACAAGACAAGACAAAAACTAAGCACAACAGCATTTGCTTCAGTTTTTAGTCCCTTGAACTGTAACTTGTCAGATCTTCCTTGAGATGACACTGAAACTGAAATATGAAACATATATTAGTTTTTACAAATCCAGGATATCTTAGTTTCCCAAGGAAATATATTCTAATCTTCTTGATTTTATATCTGTCCATGTGATTGGATGTGATTTTCATGTTTTTCTTTTTGTAATATTTGCTCGTCTGTGAAACACAGTGGTACACAAAATGTTCTGCCTACTCCGGTGTTATAGTTATTATCTGAAGGGCTGTGTGATGACCTTTTTAGCTATACATATTTAATCTAACAAAATTATTTTTTGCTCCAAGCAACATGTTAATCTGATAATGGAGCTTGCCAGTTAAACAATATATATTTTATACCACTAACTATGTACGTATGTATGTTGGTATCTTGTCTCTATGTACAATGGTTATAACCGTACATAAAACACGGTTACACCTATATACATACATCCGGCTACTGTTCTCACTGCACAACACAGCCACCGTTGATGATAAAAGCTATTATTTACATGTGTGTCGGTGTGTGTTGTTTTATACAATAACGGTCCGCGCTAAAATAAACGTGTGTGTTTGTGGTTGCAACGATGCAAATTATATGCATACACCGGTTTTTAAATTATGCTTCTACAGTCGAGCAATTATAACCGTTTTCTTAAAAAATACTGCAGATTTTTTTCCTTGCATCTTTGTGTCGCATTCTTATGAATAATGCAACGTAAAAATACTGGGCTTCTTACGTGTATGATTATAGGTTAATTTCATGTCGCGTCAGTGTTATTGATAACCAGTTTTAGATAATCAAAATTGATAGCATACATAATTAAGATAGTATAAGATATCAAGTGTTTTTTTAGATGTGTAGAAAACAAGATTATATTTGCATTTAATGAACGTGGATACACAGACAGACGTTGCAAGTATGTTTTAATGCTCTGTTTTATAATGTTTGAATGCTAACAAAGTACTGACAGGCAATTACTGGGAATTATTCTGCACTACAAGTAATAACTATAGTTACCTGGAAAACAACTAAATTGTTTCAACTCTCGGCAGATACATGCCCAACTTTACACACTGTCAAATATTCCAACACTGTAGTTTCCATTATACTGTTTCATATCAACCAACTTGCACATGTGTAGATAATTATAAATTAACTTTTACAAATATTCTACAAAAGTTAAAACAGAAATGGAACATGTTTAAACTCTCTGGGCATTTTAACAATAATACCATTGCTTAGTTTGACGCTTGTAGTTGCATGAAGTTAGCCGTATTGTACTATGCATATCAAAAACATTAACCTCAAAACTTTACCGTGATATTATCAATATTACTCACAAGGGATTAATCAACATGACACATGGACAGGCTGGTTTACAATTGATTGCTATAATAAATGCGACAAATGAGAATCACCGAATAACTGTCTGGTAATTAATAATATAAATGTTTTTTTAGCTGTGTGCGCGCCACCGCTGCCGGTTTGTGTCATGTTGGAATGCGGATAACGTGCAAAAGGGAATGGATAAACGTGCATAAATTATATTTAAACACAGTCCCTACCTTGTCTGTTCCTAGAATAGTGTCTTTGTTCGATCTGTCATTTGAATATAAATATTGAAATGCATCGTTGACAAGTGACAGGTGATGTTCACTTGTCAAAACAAAATGGAGGATGTTTGGAATGAAGTTGAAACTATTGTTTGACAGTAACAAAAATCTGCAACTTCGTGTGAATGAAAGAAATATGTGCAATCGATCATGGTTTTAATGAGATCATTTATAATCCGCAATTTATTTTGATACTTTGAAGTATGGTTTATCTAATTAGTGCATTAATTAATCATTTTAACAGTTTATAGAACAAATATTAGTGTATAATACGCCTGTTGTTGTGATAATAATAATAATGTGCGAGTGAAAATGACAAATTAGCGTAATGTTATTTGTAGTTTTATATAAGTTATGATGTCTATTTTGTATATTTCTGATTGTGGTGTGCGTGTGTTTTATAGATGTATTCTCGGAAGGTAATGTCAGTGATCGCGGTTCGATATTGGCTGCTGACGAGACAAGCGACCGTGGCGGAGTCGGAAGTGTTTCGGATACCGGACCGCCGGATCGACCTGCTAAACCACAACCACTGACATTGGACATATTACCACCGCCTCCACCAAATAACAACAGCTCTAGTAGACGTTCAGATATGGTGAGTACATATATACACTTTAACATTTGATTGGCCAAGAAAGGAAGAACAATTGATTGTAGCTGATGTTTTCTACACAGACTATACACCTATACCTGTATATTACATATAACTTATGAAAAAGATACATTTTATAAATGCATATAAAATTCAACCAGACGAGTTAAATTTTTAACTGAAATTTTTATAATAAAAAATATTCACATTATCAACATTTTATTCACGCCAAGATTTTTCTTAAAAAAACAGTCATTAGCGTGTTGTTATTTTTTGCCTTTTCTTTGATATTTGTACGGCCGGCGGATAACGACACAAATGAGAATACAAGCAGAATAAAAATGTTTACATGGTTCGTGTATTATAACGAGGGTAAAAATATCTCCGGGTAAATTAGTTGAATCTTTTTTCTTAAAATATCATCAACTCAAGTTATATTTTCATTATGGTGGATTATCGGTACTTGCTGTGGTTAACTGATGTCTTCTTCTTCCTCTTCCTCGTGTAGAGCGTAGCCGAAACGTACGTGTCACCGCTGACGGAACCGTTGAGGAATGCAGCAGGAAATCTACCGGCCGCTGGCAGTGCCCTCTCTGCTCATCACGAGTTGCAACTGTTACGGGAACAACTTGAACAACAAACACAACAGACCCAAGCTGCACTCGCACAGGTCAGTCAGTGTTCATGTTTTAATAAAATCCAACCACGTCCTATACATACATTGGTCACATGCATCTCCCTGCGTATAGTAACCATATCTGTGTATATAATAAGCATTCCTTTGCCCTGTGTATAATAACCAGCTGTCTCCGTGTATACATTGTCCATTTATTTCGCTATATATATATAATGATTATTTCCCTTTATATAATGACCAACAATCTATCTGTATATAATAACATTTTTTATATAGTAACCAACAATCTACCTGTATATAGTGACCATTTTCCTCTATATAGTGACTATTTCATTTCCCTGTATATAATGACCATTTCGTTTCCCTGTATATAGTGACCACATGTATCCATGCGTATAGTAACCATCTATATTATAACCAGCTAATTCTTATGCTCTTCTAATTTCTGTTTAAAAACCAGTATAGAATCCGGTGTTTATTCTGTCGTACGTTTAAAAATCCATTATAATTTCTCAGAATTACATTTATTTCTTCTGAATTTCAGTCGTGTCATACATTTCTTCTGAATTTCAGTCCTGTTATACATTTTTTACCTTTTCTCTATATAAATGTGCATGTATATAAGTGTTTTAAAAATGTATTCCACTGTTTACGTTAGGTACAACTACTCCGTGATCAATTGGCTGCAGAGCAGAGTGCTCGGCTCGAAGCTCAAGCGCGCACCCATCAACTCTTGGTGCACAACAAGGAACTCCTCGATCATATCACTGCACTCGTCGCTCATCTGCAAGACAACGAACGATCCGGTGCTCATGGACAACAACAACCGCATGTTACCATGGTGCCCCAGGTAAACAACGCATGCATCTGTTTATTTATTGTTTAGTAATCAAATATATATTTCAAAAGGAAGACTTCTAATTGAAACAACGCTATGTTTCTGGGACAAATTTCAATATTAAATCTCTGTCCCCATTGTAGCATTAATGTTACAGCGGGCAGGTAGGCAATATGTAGTTTCGCTTGGGGGGGAGGGTGTTTGTACAAGTTGAAATTTGTCCTTCAAACATAAATTTATATAAAAAATTTGACAATATTGCATGTAAAAACCCAAGTGTCCTAATAGTGAGTTTTAATTGTTCTAAATAATATTTTGCCTAACGGTTGGCTTGACGTTTGTATGCGACGAGAAGATGCATTTAATTTTTACTGCTTAGCTGTTGGAATATACAGGACATTGATTTAAAAAAAAACCCGAGCACAGAATCTGAAATTACAAGCCGTAAGTTTTGTCATATATGCGCTTTTTTTACTACAAAATTTATGCGTGCCATAATTCGCGCACCGTATTTTATTTATGCACGAGCTGTAATATTACAACCTGGTAGACAGTGGCGTACGCCAATTTTTTAAATAAAACTACATAGGCAGAAATAATAAAAATTAATATATTTGTACAAATTGTACGTTTGATTAAAAGTCATTTTTGTAATATTACATATTTTAGCAGAGTAACTTCCATTTTCCTTGACAAAATAAATTAGTATTTTGAAAATGCATATTTTTATAAGATTATAACTAAACAAAAGTATTTTATAAACTAAATTAGAAACTTATCGTTATCAAGTTAGTTTCATTCTCGAGCAACGGATGGTTTTGAAATATTTTATCTTGCATGGAATATCATATATTTTTAATCTTATTTCCCTGATAATATCCGCTCTCTCATTCAGTGCTTTTATCATGTTAATTTCGAAATTCAATAGGCTTTTCATATATTCAATCTCTTTAGGAATAAACCTCAAAGAACGTTGTAATGCCTTCTTCTCCTTCTTCTTCGACGTCTCGTTTTAAATCAGATATAATATTGAATAGAAACGTACAAAAATACATCCTCGTAGTACCATACAACAAACGTTAGATATAAATAACTTATTAAATGAAGCCATACATACACCCTTATATCCGACAAAACTTTATAAAAGTAAACTACACTTTCTGATGTTGCTCCGCAAAAAAAAATGTTTCATTTGCCAAAGTTGCTCGCAAAAAAAGTTATAACCAAAGTTATTACAGATTATAAAGTCCCTGAACTTTTTCAAGCCGCCCCCCGAAAAACATTTTGGACAGTAAAAGTTTTTGATATGCCATTTGTAACATGTGTGTGTACGAAGTACTAATCCGCTTTGATGTTCGTCCTTCGCCAAATGACACATTCCGTCGTTTTGCCGAAAATTATTTTTATATCTATGTATCCTGTTACATGGACAAGTGTTGTTCATTTCACATGGAATCAACAAAAACGTTTTTTTTACACTCGAAACAGCTGTGACCACTAATACGACACTGCGCGTCTGCAATAGTTAGGTTATATACAAAACTTTGACAGTTGTCAAATGGACTCGTCCACTTCAAGGGGTGTATCATTCTGTTGTAATTATGTTAAAAGTTTTTATATTTTCTTTCAAGTTTGTTGAACAAAGTTTTCAAGTTAATATTTTCTTAGTTTTTCCTCTTGTAAACACTGCGGGTCGCAAAGTGCACACAGTTGAAATTATGTTCTAGAATTTTTGTTGAATAGATCCCTTGGGTCTTGTTGCGAGTTCGTTGCTATGCGGTTTTATATTCTAGTTTCTCGTTGCTAATCTTACAACATAAATGTATCATGTTCTTGTGTGTGTACATGTACTTTGTCGTGTCAGCATACAAATTGTTATATGAGCAACAAGCAAATGCGTAGTTTTACATTGACAACATTATCATACGTTGCATCTTACGGAAAATAACCAAAGACTTCACATTCCGTTGTTATCAAATGAATTATATTACAAGATAATATGAAACAGTATAGTTATGTTTGTATCAGCGTTCGGTTTGGATTCGGTTATATTCTGTAGGACGAATTAAACAGAAAAATAAAATAATTTGCATGTGATTTCCACAAATGAATACTTATGTGACAAGTGATGTTTTTTTTGTGTACCAATCAAAGTGTTGTGTGTTGTGATATTAATTGTTGTGATGTTGTTATTTGTTGTTGTGTTGCGCTGTACTAAAACCCAACAATGCTGTCAACAGGTCTTTGCTAACCGAAAGGAAAATAATTATAACCATATGCTGCTGGAGTTGTATGCGAGAACTAAGTGTTAGGTAAAACATATTCAGTGATTAATAACAGCCAATCACACACACACAGATATACATATATACACACGTGTTTGTACGTACTCTTCGTTCTGATTCGCTTTTACATTGAAAGCAAAACACAGTGTTGTTCTTTCTAGAAATATACGTATATACACGCGTGTATATGTGTGTATACAACGTACATATACATATATACATAAAAGTAATTATGTTTGTGTATGTGTGTGTATGGATTTATTAGCAACTTCCTGGACTCTGTGATCCGTATCTGGCCGAGCGAAGTGATGCTAATTCATTGGACCAAACTCCTGTATATCAAGCATTGGGACTGATAGAAAACCGGTCGGCTACGTCGTGTTTACCATCATCTCCACTACGTACCACGTTCAACCCAGCTGGAGGAGTGTTCTCATTCAGCTACCCACCACCACCACCAGCACTTCAAACGCTGGACCAAAGTCACCAACTCTTGCAGCGGTTACAGTCGTTGGCGACAATACCTGCGTACGCAGGTTATCAAGCGCCTGCGCCGTACTCACCATACCAATACTCAACAGTGTACAATCCAGCACCACCACCGCCGCCTACGCAAACCTACACACTCCAACCCCCACCACAGACAAAACTCCCACCATCACCGCTGGCTGTCAGACATGCGCAGTTTGCCGGCACAAGTCCACTGCCCGAACGGAGACCTCAACCGCCGAAGAAAGCCGAAGTTGAGGCGAGCCAAGAGAACGAGAGACTGGACGGAGATGGCCAGTTTATAAGGCCCTTATCGCAAGTCGGTACACTGACAACTACAGATCCAGAAGGACGAGTTCGTGTAATTGTTCCGGTGCCGTCAGGCGCAGAGGACGCGGGCGATTTGATTCGAGCGTTACGAATCAGTGAGGAGTATAATAGACTATCGAATGCACCGACCATCACGCGAACAACAAGTGAAAAGGTGCCGAATCGTAGTGAACTTATGTCACAAGTGCAGCGAACAGCATGGGCCAGACACACGACTAAATAAACATAGACCCACCAGATCTTTTGTTATTTTAACGCATTCAACATTTATTTTCAAGCTCAATTGGATGAAAATCTCAGCCAGCCGAAAGGGTGTAATGCAGGTTGCTAGTTTATTGTTAAGCCGGTTGCATATAGCTCTATTTCGGCACACTGAGAAACAGACTGCTCACATATTTACTCAAAAATATTTCCCCGTGTAGGTTGTTGAAATATCATCAATATAAACATTTAAATGATATATTTTCCAGTTTTTTTTTCTGTGGGAGCGTATATATCTGTGCCAAAATCGTGTTGTTCCTACAATGATAAATAGTAATAGTTTCTACTTTGCAGTAAAAACATATTGAAAAGCTCAATGCATACTTTGTAAAAATTCCAAGTCTGTCGTCATATATGTTATACAATGTAAACCAGTATTTGTACACATGTAATATAGATACATATATACATATTACTGAGCACACATAGTGTTATATACTTTAGTAATACAAACAATATACATTTAGGTTAGGTTATATACTATGCGTTGTTGCCATGGTTACCGATTGCTACATACATACTGTGTATTATGAACAGTGTATATCATGAAAATATGCATATCTATACACCGATCGTTATAGAAAAAAAACCGAAATAAATTACTCTTGTTTGATAAGTATGTATTTATTTATTTATTTGCAAACCTGCTAAATATATAAAATATACAATATAACAACTTGTACTCGTAATATTTGTACTTTGAAGGATCTAAATTATAATTTAAACATATTATCACACCTTAATTCATTGTTGAGAGTGAAGTCGCTTGATTCTAAGACGCGGGTTCAACTTAAATCCACCAATCAAAACACTAGAATATTAGTATCAGGTAAGGACACGTAGTTTCGCTTCAATATCTGTTTTGTTTCCCGTAAGTTGAACCCGCACAAGTCTCTGAATATTGAAACTATTTTTATCCAACACTTATATTTTTGACAACTGTCAAAGATACATACATAGATACGTTGGTGTGCATTTCAATCTGAAGTAATTACGTTGAAATGTGAAAACTTGCAAACACAAAACGCACACACAATGTCAATAAGAGTTAACCTCTTCATCTCTCTCTTCGTGTGCGTATGTTTGTATATGTGACACATCTAACGTTTTGATGGTGACGCAGCCAAAGTGAACTAAAATTAGTTTGTAGGGCCAAGTGCCAACATTGAAACGGTGTAATGACAATATTTCCAAGCGATGATGTCAACAATGACCCACTTAAGTAAATAAAGACGTAGGTTAGACCTAGCTGCCGGGATAGAAAATCTGAAGATTTGTCTTGTCGATGTAACGTAAAAGATCACTGTGATTAATTATCGTCGTCACGCTTTGCAAACGCCAACTTGGATACTAGCTGCTTCGAAGCAAGTATTTTGTTTTCTAAATAAAGCTATTGTTTAACGATTTCAATACGAAAATAACCTGTAAAAAGCGGTGTATGTAAGTCTTAAGGATAAAAATACAAATTTAAGTCACAAATACTAAAGAATCTGGCAGATTTTTTCCTTATTTAAGTATCTGATAAGAATATCTTAGGCTAGATTTAAACTCTAAACGAATTACTAAAAGAATATTTGATATTTACAGCTCAGTTCTTCAGCTAAAGTGGAACGTTGGTTTGAGCTTCTGGGCCCGCTGTCCATTTCGCGTCCAGAGAGTGGCTTCGTCTCATGTCAGGAGGCGGAAGAGGATGCCGAGGGCGGTCAAGCAGAGGAGGATGACGATGAACGCGCTATTCTCGAAGGCACCAGATCGTTATTGAGTAAACTGAGCACTCGGAAACAACGGAAATTGCTCGGCCTCAAGCTGGGCAAAGTGACAACCTTCTGACGAGCGTTTAAAAAGTTGTTCGGGACAGCCGAGTCATGAACAACTTAGATTTCAATAGCGGATTTCTAAGACGAAAGGTTCAATTTAAATCCATGAATCAAAACCCTACAATATCAAAACGAAACTACACGCATTGCTTAGCTGCCCGCTGTAACATTAATGCTACAATGGGGACAGAGACTCAATATTCTAGCGATTTTGATTTTGTGGATTTCAGTTGAACCTCTTCCTAGAAACGCAACAATTCTTCATTAAAATGTACCGTATTTGTGGAAATATTCCATTATTCTTGTAATACGAATCTAAAATCTTTCTAGAAAAGTGCCAAATATTGAGAAAAACATGAGACTAATAATAAACAACAATAAGTTGCCAATAGAGAACAAAAGAATATAATTATTATACAATATACTGAAATGAAATTATATTTAGGCAATATTTAGATTCAACTTGTGAATCAAACCCCTGCAATATCGAATCTGTCCTCAGTGTAGCATTGATGTAATGGGACTGGTAAGCAATGTGTAGTTTCATTTCGATATTATGCGGGGGTTAAAGTTGAATCGGCCTCCTAAAAACCTGGCATTACTGTCACTATTTCATGAAGAAGACTATCTAAAGATGTGTCACAGTATAAAGCTCTTTTTACACTAAGATCTTATTTAAAAATGGCCGTTTTTTAACAGCTGTTATATGAATAATCGACAATGCAATCGCTCTCTATAATTTGGTACTGAATGTGTATAAAGTATACGTGTATTATTCGGTAATATTTTATGCTGTAATCCTTAATGTATCTTATTATTTAGGTTAGGTTAAGTTTAGCGAAACGTATTATCTCCAGTGCTGAACTGCCAAAACCATCTTCAATCGTATATGCAACTAGTACGTTTTGAGGTTAGGTGCTAATTTTAATTAATAATTAGTGAAATTTACTAATGAACATGCTATAAATATACTCATATATTGCGACATTAAACATCAAAGAATTGAAACAGTTTGTATTTACATAAATTTCATTATTAATGTATTTACTCTGTCAAAAGTTAAAAGGCTTATGGTAAAGATAAAATCATATTACAATCAATAAAGGTATATTTACAATAAAATTACAACTGTTTCCCATAAAATTAGTAATGGAAAATATTGCTTTTTCTCTTAAAAGTATACAAAATACAGCATTTTAGTAAATTTGACTAATTTAATTTAGTTTGTATAAGCATACATATAATTTATTTCTCCGTATAATTAACGTTTAGTTTTAAGCGTATTCGAATTAATAACAATAATAATCTACATTACATATCATAATATATGAATTAGTATATGAGCAATAAAATACTGTATTCCATCCTACATATTATATTTTCTAGACTAAAAGAAAAAACATTCCAATATTCAGTATTACTAAATGAATAAAACTATTTGGAAAAAACAATTTATTAACTGGTATTATCAAATATATTTCAATTAATCGTTCTAGAGCGATTAATGAATACTGCGTAGATAGATCTAAATTAGTTCTAAGAGTTTATAACCGACCAAACGTTCTACATATCTAATTACTTAGTTAGATACAATCGGTAGTTCTAAATATACTGTTTCCTCTCTGAAAACTGTCAGATCTCAATTGTTTCTAGTGTGAAATAATAGTGAGATGGACTCTAGAGCATTAATATAGTAGGCCATGATAGTCGGTGACATTTGAAATGTAAATAAATGTTACTGTAATAATATACTCTCAAAAAGACATCAAATATTTCCGACATTCTCCAGCAGAAATTGCTAAATTTTCTATATAAAAATATACAACTTTATTTTCAATATTCTCTGTTTCGTTTTCTTTACATTTATTTTATGTTAGATATTTTTAGCCTGTAAGTAAATAAGTGATGTTTAATTTGTGTTTTATTTTATCGATATAATTATTTATAGTTTCGTTACGACAGTTTTTTTTGTATACTTAAATGACTGATTATAAAGTACGTCGTTTTTTTATATACACGATTTATAGATAATTATAAATTATTTTAATTCAAATGTATGTTTTTTATACCTTGATATTCCATTTGTATTTAAATATATTTAGTTGTTATGCTTATTACTATGGGGGGCGCGTTAAAATAGCTTGTCACATATGTCTGTCCTCAGAAATCAGGATAAAAAAAAATAAAGAATAAATAATATAATCAATTCTCCATATAAATAATTAAAAATCATTTTTAATACATGTTTCTTTAATGCTATTTCTCAATGCCAAATGTTGTTAATATCATTACAAAAATCATACAGACTTCATTCTAATTTATATCCGCGAATTCTGAACAAAAACTCAACTCTAATATCTGTCTCGAATTCTAATAAACTTGCTGGGTATTTTTAGCTAAATTATAGAAAATTGGACTTTTTCTGTTTTGATATTGTTGTAGTAAATGTTACTAAATAAAGAAGTTATCTTAAAACAGGCAGAAGAGACAAGTATACTGTATAAATTTCATTGACTTATAATGTTATGCATGTATGTATGTGTGATGTACTCACGAAAATTAATGCCTCGCCCTTTTCTAAGTTAATAAGTGATTTACGCGCGGTGAATTACAAAAGCGAAACAGTGTCCTTCACACACACATACATCGCAGTATATAATACACGTATGTATACACAAGTATATTGAATGTACACATAGATAAAGAACACACAATCAAATACACATTTACACGCACTCAAATGAGGGTGAATTGCGTGACATTTGCCGACCACATCCAGGCCTGGAATAAAGTAAATTTTACCTCTGTTCCCTTAAATAGTTAAAACATATACTGAAAGAAAGTTAGTAGCATAAAATTTGATCATAACAGTTTAACTGCTGAGCTGAAGACTCACTATGTGATGTGTATCCAAATGTATACACACACGGCATTCAAACTATGTAAATATTGTAGTATTTCATAATGTATTTGCAGAATATATTTATAGAAATAAATATACTAGAAAGAAATAAGATTTATAGTGATTTTTAATGTACAAAAAGTCCTTTTACAGTGCGATATCGGCTGTTATAATGGCTGTACCCCATACACCAGCAACCAATCTTCATATCCACACTTGTGTCAATTATGCTCTCAATATTGTTACATTTTAAATTCTACCTAGGGGAAAATATAGCTTAATACACTCCTGTACGGTTGCCTCGCCCACCATGTACAAACGAATGGTCGCGATGCACGAATAACGGCAAAATATTTGATTAATAACAACCTCCCGCTGACGCGGTGAATATCAAAAAGCTATGTGCGAATTATATTCGCTTGAAAAATCATTCCGTATAACGCATGTACAAATGTATGTGTGTGTGTCTGTGTGCGTGGGTTGACATTTATTATTAATTTCATTTAACCTTTCATATTTCACGAATGTTAAATCAATTAGCCGACCGCTAAAATATTAATAAGAATTTGTATATAGAAAATAGGCAACCAGCAATACATATATGTATGTATTGCTAAACAAATAATGCGGCTTGCAATTTAAAATGTAGTACTACATAAAAACGAATAAGCTGTAGCGATATTTTCATGTGAGGTTTTCTTGGCGGAAGAGCTGTTGGGTGGACCTGACATTTGGTAGAAGTGACTTTTGGTGGAAACGCCATTTGATAGAGGCGACTTTTGGTGGAAGAGAATTTTGGTGGAGGCGCCTTTTGATGGAAGTGCCTTTTGGTGGAGGTGCCTTTTGGTGGAAGCGCCATTTGGTGGAAGCAATTTTGATGGAGGCGACATTTGGTAGAAGCAATTTGTGGTGGAAGCGCTATTTGTTGGAAGAAACTTTTGGTGGAAGCACTATTTGATGGCTGCGACTTTTGGTGGAAGCACTGTTTGATGGCAGCGACTTTTGGTGGAAGCGCTTTTTATTCGAAGCAACTTTTGATGATATTATTTTTTACATATTATGGCTAAATATAATCCTGCTCATATAGTATCCTAGTTATACGATTTAGCATTGAAGACAAAAATAAAACTGTGTTTATATATTGCAATACCTTGACAACATCATCAATAACGTTAACCCCCTTATATCGCCGAGGGCTGGTTCCAATCGATAATTGCTCTGTTTAATCGCGTGATAACAGTTGTCTTGATAACGTAAACCCAGACGACATCGAGTCTTTCTTGTCATGACTGGTACATGGTGTTTTGTTCTGAAACGCCTGCTAGATTCTCCTACAAAAAACTTGATACAATTGTTATAACAATAGAACAATTGTGTCAATGTTTTTTTGGGATAAACATTTAGTAGACTGGAGAATAACATCAGTTTTTGTTTTTCAGTGAACGGTGATGTTCTTGTATCTATGAGGGAGGTTGGAACGTTTCAATGTACATGTGTGAAGGGGTGTGGCACGCATAGGTAACTAGATAACGTGCGTGTACATACATACATGTGTGTATATGTTGTATAATTAGTATGTGTAGTATGTGTTAACGAGTGCTGCAAAACACACAACAGCACAGTACTATGTGTGAACACTGACAAGGCAAGGCTGATTGTGGCGCAACAGGTAAACAATTGTTATTGGACAGACAAAAGCACAACAGAATTTATTGTATAGCATTTGTTTAAGAGGTAAAGTGATTGAGTTTTGTTTTAATTTAACGCATGAATTGTATTTATTTATTTTATTAATATTGTGTGTAATACAGTGAATAATTGTGAATACAAGAATCAACACTTTGACTGCTAGGCTGAATTTTATAAAGGGCACCACGAGTGTATTAGGTATATACAATTTAAATATGAATATGTATATAGTAGAATACACGCGGCGCCTACTAAGACTCACATGATGTGTATCTTAATGTATACACACAGCAGTCAAAGTGTTAAATGTATAAAAAATTATTTAGAGAAAAGAAAGAAATCTAGTTTAGCATTAATGATATGCAGACAGGTAAGCAATGTGTAGTGTCATTTTGATATTCTAGGGTTTTGTTTTGTAGATTTAAATTGAACCTTCGCAACTAATATTATTCAACAAATATATAAGAAATAATCGCGATAATCTTAATATTCTTTTACATAAAATTTTTGACATTATTTTCTCGTAACACTGTATTACAATTTTAGTTCATATTGATAAATATACTTTATAAAATGCACGTAGTTAAATCACAATCGACACATTAAATATCGTTTAAAACTAGCTAAATATTACAAACTACAATATATTAACAAAATGTATGTATATAACTTTTTACAAATTTGAAAAATTCAAGAAGTATTAAATATGAAAAAATACTATGGCATTACAATGACATTTGCAAGTCAAATTGGTTTCCAAAGCACTCTTGCCTTGGAAATAAAAAACGCTATGAAATTATGCATCAATCTGATATAGTTAATGAATTTTGTATTTATTAATTTGTTTTAGCTACACTATGACCGCATCCCCGGAAACTGACCCCATACGGAGAGGGGAGAGCTTCAAGTTTCGAACTCGTCCTCGATCCAGGACCGGATCAGGGGGAATACTTCGATTAGACATCAGTACTGAAGTATGTACCACGTATTATAGCACAATTCGCTAGCATTCATTTTAAAAGCAAAACAAAATTCTGCACCTTGCATTAATGTGTTTTTAGTACCACAAATCCGGCGCCCTCTGGGAAATATAAAATTAAAATTCATGTAGTTTTTACAGCCATTTTGCGTGTGAATCCGTACGCGTGGGTAACATTAGCTTTGTTCCGTTTAAACAGAATTAGTCATAAAAATTTCGAGAATTTTACTAATTTCTTTTGTTTCTTTTACCGGTGAAAAATTATTTGTAATTTTTTATTTTTATTTGGGCGTATTTACTCTTCATTAAATATGTTCTTATGGCAATAATTAATATGTTACATTTTACCATTTTAATACTAAATACATATAATAATTATCAGTAAAATGTTAGCTCCCATTGAAACAATATGTCTCTAAATTTGCAGACAGATTTTTATGTATAGAAAAAACGTTAATTAAAAATACAATAATAATATTATTATTGCGTTGACAAATACCAATTCTTCATAGTAAAGAGTGTCTGATTCTCTAACAATCTTCCTGTAGGATCACAAGTAGCTTCTGTAGGCTTGGTACAGTTCCTTAGGGACAACATGTGTTTAATCAACTGACCACATGCGGCGCTGTTGTTATAATCAAGCGCTAATCTAAATTACACACTTAGCAATCACAATAACCTGATACGCACTTGGATCAAATGTATCTACGTTTCAGAATATATTCTTCGATATAACTTATTGTAATGTTTCTAGAACAATATCATATCTATATACGAGCATATTACTTGATAAGAAACGTAGTTTCGCTTCGACATTGTTTCGTAAACAAACATCAAACAAAATTTTTATAGGTTAGGATTTTGCAGGTTATAATGTGATGTTAAATAACTATTATTGTCCTTTAACACTTTGACTGCCGTGTGTATACATTTGGATACACATCATAGTGGGTCTTACCTTTACGAAAATCAGTCAAAGTGTTAAATATGTCATATATTAAACTGTCCTTTATAAATATTCTTTCATTATCTTTTTTGATTTAACCAAATATCTTTTAAAGTCATCCTTTTTCGGGGTGGTGTTCTTTTCAATAAAACAATACTGGGCCAAGGTCAACTGGATGGACAGCCTGATGGATATGCATTAGCACATTTCCGTTCGTCATTAGCGTATTGTGAGGGGCACACGGATTAATAGGGGGCACCATCCCCCTTTAACGGGGGGGGGGGCGATGAAATGATGGTTCAAAGAATTAGGACAAGGATAATACCTTACATGTATATGTGTGTGTGTGTGTAGAGGGATGGTTTGATAATAGTACATTCATAAATGTTCATTCTAGTTTTTTTTTTGTGTTTAATTAATTACCAAAGTAGGCGCACCCATTATCGCGAACAAAAAAGAAAAACCTTGATTTGGAAAACGAAATCTGATTATATGTAAAGAG
>JAGJTL010000025.1:1891555-1902969 GCA_022063505.1 Calosoma granatense
ATATTATTTTTTCCAACAGTACAGTACAGTATAATATAATGTATAATTATTTTGTAGTTAGCTCTATCTACTCGTATATCTTTTAAAGATAACAAAAGCATAATGTATTTTATATATTACCTTTTATCATCATCGCCTATTTGTAGTTTAATTCTTCTCTATTCCAGTTTAAAAATCCAGAATTGTCACTCAATACACGTATCACACACACACATACACACTTGACACTAAACTAAAATTAAAACAGAACACCAAACGTCAATAATCAATGAATATAAATAACACCGCACACTTGATAACAAACAGTTTTTAACCGCTATTTATTTATTTTTTAAAACTTGTTTTATAAATAACATTTTCAGCACAGCAACTATTAAATCGAATTTGTCATACATAAACAATAAATACGTTTAAGAAAGACAAGTGTAAATTTGTACAACAGATAAATAAATTATAAAGAAATATAAATAGTTTTCACATAGTTTTAAGTAACAATGAACTATGAAAATGTAAATAATTGCACCAATTCTAAAAGCTATATTAATCAGAGTAAATTATTCAATTTTTCATTAGCACCCGTTGTATATGTTGTAGATGATTGTAATCATTCGAGTGAAGCAGAGCCATATTTGAAATATTTCTCTTTACTGAATGGAATAAAAAGAGGAACGTGTTCTACTTTTATGCAAACTTTCAATATTCCATTATTTATGAGAGAATAATATCAGTCCTTGGTTTAAATTATAGGCTAAGTATACACAGGCTCTCAAAATTTTTTTGACTCTCGAAACAGGTAGCTGAATAAAGCTATACTATTAAGAAATTCATTATTGAAACCTTGAAAAAACTATTCTTTTCTAACCAATGAAATCTCCTGTTTTTGTTTATATTTCGAATCAAAAGCTAAATGCATCCTTGCTAATCTGGTTTTAACCCAATGCGAATATTTCGCTATCATGTTTTCAGTACTCCTGGTTTAAAATACACCCCTGTCTAAGGGGTAGGTAATATTTCAACCGTCGGACAAAGCAAAACAATGCATGCACAGACTGGCTGGAGCTGATAGATTGGAATGGTGCTCTCAGCCAGATTAGCACACGAAACTAATGAGTACCGAATTAAGTTCCCCGAACCCATTGAAAGTGACGTACAGTGGGGTGAGGGAGGAAGGGTAGTAGGGTGTGGCATCTTCAACGTGCCAATCACAAACCCCTGCAGAGCTTGATTGCGCCATCGGCACATCGAGAGGCCACTCTAAACAGTGTAGCATACATGACAACACACACGCAATAGCGACAAGTCTTCAAACAGCAATGTTGTACACGAGGCTACAAAGTGATAATACATTAGTTAGTTCTGCTATTCTCCAACTGTAGAATGAATTAATAGCTTAAATCTATTTAAAAGACATTGTGATTTGAAATACTGAATCTAGGAATAGAATTGTTCAAAAATGTTTTCTTCAAACAGATTTGCTTAGTGAACAATGTGATTTATAAATACATGTGTGCTAAAAACAATAATAGTTATTCGCCGGCAGATCTCAGAGATCTGAGTTCTTAGTGCTGATAGATTCAGACTTAACTCTTGTGTTGTTCCTTGATGCAAGGCTGTACCACCATCTCCTCAACCCTCGGTAGATAGATTGTCAGTGACATTCGCCACTGAGGAACGCTCCGTGTGCAGTGACACATCGGTGCGGTTGAATCTGTATGTACCAGGAACACCACCAATAAGCCGAATGGAGAAGGTGCGATTCCCGACTATTACTGGTAAGAAACTTTCAACAAATCCAACGCTGAAGGCTATTTTTAGTTGGAAAATTTGACTCTTTTATTAAGAGTTCTTGGGTTTTTTAGTATGAAAAATTCAACTTTTTGAGGGTATTTTGGTTGGAAAAATTCAACTTTTTTAAGGGTATTTTAACTTCTTTAAAAATATTTTGGTATGAAATATGTAACTTTTGTCAAAAGTATTTTAGTTAGAAAAATAATGTAGGAACACATTAAAATCTAATCAGAAACACCGAAGGAGAATACATACAGTAAAATGTGCTAAATAACTTAAAGGCAACTTCTAAAAAAGATTCTGGATTTGCGTTTCCCCAGAAAATATCTTTTATTGTCAATTCCTCAAAGATTAGTATGTTAATCTCGAATAGATGGTGAAGATTCCGAAGAAGATTACTCGGCCAGTGTTACAGCCATCATGCAACGGCGTGCCTCCACCAGGAGGTCGCGTAAGAAAGGCCGTAGGAGTAGCTCTGCATTTAGCCCGGACCAGGATGGCCTGCAGGCGCGCAGACGATCGTCTTGCTACACCACAAGTTCAGGAGAGTGAGTAGATTCTTAATCAATTTATACCACTGTGTAAGTAATACAAACGTGTCGCACCTGCTAGTAACAACAGATGACAAGCGTTATTTTCTGATAGTCATAAACTAATCAAATTATTCAATGCATGTAAGCATGATTCCGTCAGTCATGAAATTAATCACGAATATGGAAACATGTACTAAGTAATATTGCACCATTGTAATTTTTCTGCAAATCATTTGAAGAAGAGAGAGAGAGAGAGAGAGTAGATGCATGCCATAGCTTTTTGGAAAAGATTCAACTTAAATCTCCAAAGGAGATTCTAAAATATCAAAACGAAACTACACATTGCGTGACATTAATGCTACAATGGGGACAGCATTAGATAATACGAGGTTTTGAGATTTAAATTCAAGCATTATTAAAGATACTTTAAGTTTAATACTTTGACTGCCGTGTGTATATATATATGGATACACATCATAGTAGGTTTTCGGCACGGCAGTCAAAGTGTTGGACAATTCCACAATCTCAGTACAAATATGGAGTCAGTAAACAAAGTATGTAATATGTTTGTGTTAGCACCGCAATTTCCATGGAGGAAAGTTTCCCGCAGGAAGCAACGCAAGAACAAATCTTCGAGAACATCCGGTTACACAAGGAAGTGTTGAGCAGTGTAAAGATGCAACCGTGGGTTATGCGACGCAAGCTAAGACTGGTACAACAAGCCAAGAGCTACATCAAGAGACACCAAGGCGTGTTACAAGAGCGACTGGCTCAATCCAAGTCGACTAAAGATATCCTAGCACGATGGAATATATATCTCGTACAGGTAAATACAAATAATTACTGTTTTATCCAATTCTCTAAAACGAAATTAAGCAATAACGAATTCTGTCTCCTCATTGTAGCATTAATACTATGAGGACCGCCGCAAATTTCAAAACACTTTAACAGTGAATTAACAAAAAACTAAAGAAAGGCTTTCAATAAAATATATAAATTTATATCAATGCCACTTTTTCAAAATGACTCTTACATAATTAGTTACCTAAAATAATTGCATTTTTGAATATTTCCTTGAAAAAAACTTTCTCGAATTTAATAAGAATTCGTGCAAGTATAGTATAATGTTTACTTATATAGATATGTATGTTTTTTTTTATAGAAATGGCAACATTATCGAAGAGAATTAGCCAATTTGTCCAATTGGTTAATACCATGGGAGTCGAAAATAAAAGAAATCGAAAGCCATTTTGGTTCAGTTGTGGCGTCGTATTTCACATTTCTCAGATGGCTGTTCTGGGTGAATTTGATTATTTCTGTTGTTCTTGTGGCGTTTGTGGCAATACCAGAAGTAAGTGTTACTTTAGAAAGAATATTAAAAAAACACGAATGCTTTTTAATTCAAACTTGTATTATTTAAGCTTTAGAAAAAACTATTCATTTACTTTGGAACTTTTAAATTACAAAAGAAATTTAGTATTGCATGGTAGACAACACAAAAATTAAATGATAACAGACAAAATGTACATAAATTTCAATTACCCGATTTGTAATATAAGCAACACATATTCCTTGACCCATTTTCTAATTTCAATTAGTTCTTTAACTATAGTTCTGTTTATCGTATATTATTAGACATGTTAACCTAAAAAATATTTGTGTTAAATGTAAAATTATAAAGTCAAAAATACTTACCAAACCAACTTTAATGCATATAATTTGTATGCATTAAGCAAATTGTTTTAAAAGAAAGTGTCACTTTTCGGTTACGGGAAGTACACGTACTGTCACTTTCAAACTGATAAGTAAGCAACATTTTTAGAGGCCAAATATTAAACTGTTAAATAAACATTTTTATTTTGAAACATCAAACAGTGAATTTACGGTCGCAATACCATGGTCTGGAAGTAAGTAAATATTATTATGTACACTGGAGTTACATATATTGTACGTACTTGTCTTAACAAGTCTGTAGTTGATTTCTTGACAGCCAGAGTGCAACATGCCGAAGACAAATATGTTCTTCTTATTATTACTTATGTGTGTGACGTGCAACAGTATAATAAGAATAAAAAGCAACGAAGATCTAGAGAATGAAATAACCGATGATATTGGATTTTACTTATATACAAGGTAATAATAATCATATTAAAATATTATAAACAAATATAAAAAAAATTAAAAAACATTCCGGTACCGGGAATCGAACCCGAGCCTCCTGGGTGAAAGCCAGGTATCCTAGCCACTAGACCATACCGGACGACGAAGTGAAGCATATTATACATTAGTGATACAGTACACAAAAGATATATTTTTTTAATTTATAATTTTTTAGAGAGGATGTAGATTTTGGAAAACGACTCAGTCTGGAAGACTTTCAAGTTTCAAACAATTATTTGAACAAGACAAGAGATACTAAATTTATAATTCACGGATTTCGACATAGCAAAGATGCTGAATGGGTTGTTCACATAAGAAAAGGTATTTTACAGAAACTGACAGCAATGTTTAGAAATCTATATTTAATGAAGCATTCTTTTAGCTCTTTGCATGCAAAATAAATGGAATGTTATCGTTGTGGACTGGTCACCGCTTGCCAAAGTTACGTACTCCGTTGCACGGAAAAACACCGTTCTCGTCGGCAGACACCTGGCTAAATTATGTGACACATTAGCCGAAAATGGCGTCTCTCTTTCGAGTATACACATTATAGGACACAGCTTGGGTGCTCATATTGCCGGCACCGCTGGCAACAATGTGAATTATGGGAAAATTGGACGAATTACAGGCTTGGATCCAGCCCGGCCCTGGTTTGAAAAACCGTTCATGGTGAATCATGATCGTAGACTTGATGAAACGGACGCATCATTCGTAGATGTTATCCATACGAATGCTGGTGGATTTGGATGCGAAACACCAATTGGACATGTGGATTTCTATCCAAATGGTGGCAAAACTCAACCTGGATGTAAATCTTGTAAGTAGAAAAAAAATAAAAGTAATCTTCCGGTACCGGGAATCGAACCCGAGCCTCCTGGGTGAGAGCCAGGTATCCTAGCCACTAGACCATACCGGAGAATAAAATATATTATTGCGTATAAGCTATAAATAAAATGGTTTTCTATTTTATTACATAAATTATTTATTTTTAGGGAAATGTAGCCACATTCAAGCCTGTCAATTCTGGACAGAAACTATTTATAACCCATTGGCTTATTTGGGTTACAAATGCAACTCATATTTTGATTTTCAAGATGGTCATTTTAGCGATCGGGATTGCGTACCAATGGGAATTGACACGAAACCGGATTCTCGTGGAAAATATTATTTAAACACAACGTATATAAATGAATGGTTACTATAGTGTAAATACTAGTGTAGATTTTTATACGTTAATAAAAATTTATAAACATATCAGGTGTTTTTCTTTTCTTTTAAACTGTTCTTAAAATTGAATGGATAACAAAATAATAATAAATATTTTGTTTGTAATAGTTGTTAGCATTTACACCGACGTTGGATGATGACAGAAAAGCAATTTTGCCGGAGGAAAAAGAAAAGGCAACGAATTTGTTTACCCTTTGGGATTTCGAAGGGGCGTTGAAGTACTCGCCATTATTCTACGGGTACTATTCAAATAACGACAAAAACCAGAAGGGTTACAGACATCCCTTAGCTTATTTTATGACAGGCCTAGCTGTATATGTCTATAGTTTTGTAGCTACGCTAAGAAAGTAAGTAATACATTTATAATATTCTAAGATTTTAGGACAAGATTCAACTTGAATCTTATCAAAACCCCACAGTATCGAAGCGAACATTAATACTACAATGAGGACAGCATTCGATATTGTAAAGGTTTTGATTCGCGAATTTGTGCCCGCCTCGTAGAACATAATGAGACTTAAATAATTGTTTTAAATATGCACTCAACAAGTGTCAGTTTTAAATAAATAATGTATTTGTCTACAATAGTTGTATACATTTTATATACTCATTTCTTGAAGAATAAACAAAAATTCTGTTGCATATTCCAGAATGGCAGAGAATTCTAGAATGTCCAAGTTATCAGAGAAAGACGATGAATGCGTATTTTCCTGGAAACTCTTCACTGGCTGGGATTATATGATAGGCAATGCTGAAACAGCACAGAACCGGGTTTCGTCCATTATTTTAAGCTTCAAAGAAGCGTTACTAGAAGAAGCAGAGAAGAAACGTGAACCACGAAAGTAAAAAATCTGGTGTCATCAACACACAACTTTCTTATACATATACATATATATTTGTTATATTTTGATGCGGAACACAGAGATATATAGAAAAATAACGAAAACCATGAGAGATTTTCTTAAAACGATACTAGAGTTTCCATCTAGGAACATTTCTTTGAACTACATTTAATCCTACTTTTAATTAAAACTTAACAAGATTTTCATTAGTAGTACTTTGCCTGCATAGGCTCGATTTAAAATCATATTAAATACTAATTATTGGTTGTGCTACTTACAATGATAAATACGTGTATATATCAAAACTAAATATTAATGCTATGAAATTGTGACATTTCAATAAAATATTTCATTTTATATTTTTATACTTTCTATATTTTTCTTGAACATATACATATCTATAATTAAAAACTGAATAGAAATAGACGAAAAATGCATAGAACATTTTGTCTTCAAAATAATATTCGCTACAACTTTTGTTTGAAAATTTTTTACGTATCGCTTTTCTTTTTTAAATAATTTCAAATTTTCAATATGCGTGTTCAATAAATTTTCTTTTTCGGTTCAGTTCTTATACTGTGTATAAGAAAGTAAAAAAGCGCTTTCCATCTTTTATGAAACATTGAATTACAATCGTTGATTTGTCTTGCAGTTGGAAGATCATTTCTGGGCGAGTTTTAGTCAACTTACTGGTGATTTTACTGCTGGGTGTATCAGCTTATGCTGTTGTATTAGTGGTGCAGAGGTCCACAGAAGAAGAATCGAAGCGCAGCTGGTGGCGCAGGAATGAAACAACTGTTGTTATCTCATTGATTACTCTGATATTCCCGAACTTCTTCGAGATATTGGGCTTCCTGGAGCATTACCATCCGAGGAAACAACTTCGATTGCAATTAGCAAGGTGCACAAGTTTCTTATAAAATATTTTCGTTACTCCTATTCCATGTTATATTGTTAATTTTTCAGAATATGATACACCTTTTATACCATGTAATAATGTATTTCTTTCAGAATTATGGCATTGAATCTTCTCAACTTGTATTCCATGATTTTCGCACTGTTTGACAAGATTAAAGGAATGGTAAGCATAATAAACATTCTTAAACAACAATTAGAAATACGTATAATTGATTTCAGACCAAGGAACTAGAATCTCTTAAGAATATTACAATAACTGACGGCCCGTTAACGGATGCTTGGTCCTCAGATTTGACAACACCGTTCAGCACAGAGAACATGACCTGCTATGACACGTTTGTTGACTGTGCAAATAGTTCCAGCACTTACTCGGAACTCAGTTCTGCTAGTCTTATCTCCAGTGTACTTAGCAATTTATCACTGGCAGTGTTGCTCACAAACTTGCATCTACTGTCAAACCAAACTAGCGATGCATTTAACAGTACATTTTTTGAAAACAACACCCTGTTTCATCAACTAGGATTACGAGGGTACAATTTGACATCACCAGCTATGATCAATATAACATTAGCATCCATTTTGGCATCGAATAGTTCATTAAATTTCACTGAAATATATGACAAGTTGAATTTTACATTTGACCCAGATATGTACAACAATTTCAACGGTAGTGATCCAATTTCTGTTGGTTTATCATTGGAAGATTATTTAGAAAATCTTAACTTTACAAGTAGTTTAGAAAATTCAACGCAATTTAATGATTCTTCAACGATGTATCCGAATGTAACTTGGACAGATTTCAGTACTGATTTAAATTATAATTATTCCGAAAGCACTACAGAATTTTGGACAGATATGTCTACACTTGTATCCAAGATTATCAACGATTCCTTGGACAATACAACTGATTTTGATAATACAACTAAAGATATGTTCACTACATTGTTGCCTTATATAAACAGTACAGATTTACCACTGGATATATCCAGTTATTACTCAGAAATTCAAACGACAGTGTCTAGTTATTTACAGAATATTAGCAGTACAACTAAGGCATCGAAATGTTTAGTACGAAAATGCGACGTTATTGAGGATACCAAATCAGTGGATGTTAAGCCAACAAGGAAGACTATTAGAAAATCTGGTCAAACATATGATTACGCTTTGAGGAAGAAACTGCGAAGCCTCTGCTGGGAGACGCTCTTCGGCCAGGAGCTTGTGAAATTGACTGTAATGGACCTGTGCATGACGATATTATCCATAATGACAGTGGACTTTTTTCGCTCCCTCTTCGTGCGTGTCATGAACCGATGCTGGTGTTGGGATTTGGAGAAAAAGTTCCCCCAATATGGAGATTTTAAAATAGCCGAACATATCCTGAGTTTGGTGAATAACCAAGGCATGGTGTGGATGGGAATGTTCTTCTCGCCCGGCATCACCCTTATCAACTTGATTAAACTAGCTATTCTCATGTACCTGCAGTCGTGGGTAGTATTGACGTGTAACATCCCGCATGAAGTGGTATTCAGGGCCTCCAGGTCGAATAATTTCTACCTCGCTCTGCTGTTGACAATGTTATTCCTCTGTGTGCTACCCGTGGGCTATGCTATTGTATGGGTCAGACCTTCATGGCACTGTGGACCATTTTCCGAATACGAACGAATTTACCACATTTTTACCACGAATCTGAAGAAGGTATTGCCTAAATCTATGAATCAAGCACTAGACTATATAGCTTCACCGTTCATTGTAATACCACTGTTGGTCCTATTGATTTTAATAATTTACTACATGATTTCACTGACGAACGCCTTACGAGAAGCTAATAATGATTTGAAGGTAAGTTAAACGTGAATGATTCGTTCATAAATAATTAACAAAATCCTTTTGACAGATGCAACTACGAAGGGAAAGAACAGAAGAACGTAGAAAAATGTTCCAAATGGTCGATAGAAGAAGACGTGGTGGGTCGGGAGATTCTGGTGATTTTGAAAATGGCACTTTTGGTAAATGGAAAAAACTATTACCCATGTTACCGAATAGTAAAAGTTTCGATACTGAGTTTTCAAGCAAAGAAAATGAAACGGCCGCAGAGAAGAATAATACAAACAAAAATAAAGGTAGTTAAATATGAAAAAAAAAATTAAAAAGATTTCCGGTACCGGGAATCGAACCCGAGCCTCCTGGGTGAAAGCCAGGTATCCTAGCCACTAGACCATACCGGATTGTATAATCCTTGGCGTTTTTTAAAATCAGCCGCTGGATATATTAGGATAACTAAATATAGAAACGTCAGGAGTGAATTTAAAAGTAAATTCCGGTACCGGGAATCGAACCCGAGCCTCCTGGGTGAGAGCCAGGTATCCTAGCCACTAGACCATACCGGATTCTTATAAACAGGATTTGCTATAAGGGTTAAGATGTTTTTGTATATTTCAGATGTACTAGTAAAGTTTATTAAAAAAGCTCTCCATAAACCAACGGATGAATCAAAGGAGAATAATTCTACCTCTCCAGCGCAAGATGATGGTACAGACACTGAACTACACGAGTCACTTCCTGAAGATGTTAATATGCGAGAGCCACCTTCGGAGAAAGATACTACAACACATCAGAGGTCTAGAAAATCATCACCTAGTCAAAAATTGAACAGTTCAAGTTCAAAATCTACTTCGGACGAGAACAGCAAACCTGCGAAATCAATTTCGAGTGAAAAAATAAAAACCCTGGAACGTACTCGTAAGAAAGAGAAAATCCACGATAAATACCGATCAACGTCGAGATCTTCTAGTAGTAAAGATTTGAGACAAGATTCTAGTACATCGAATTGGTCGGATAACATTCCTGTGATTAAGATCAGTGGAACAGAGAGTTCGGAATGCATTCTCGAACATCAGAACGAATCATCACCTACGCAGAATGGTCAGAAAGTGAAACCACGCATTATGCATCAAGAAAATGTGGATATGGATACCAAATCCGAGGAGATTCCGATATCAGAGTTACAAATCGCAGAACCACAATGTCCGACCAGTAGCAGTGAAACATTGGTCACTATCAAAATGGAAGACGAAGAGCCATCGATGATCGAAGCGAAAGAAACGGATTTTCTCAAATGCGAAGATGAAGAGAAGAAGAAGAATAAGTTTGAACGGTTGCGGAAAGGAATTAAGGAGAAATCTTCAGTAGATACGGATCAAAGTGTGGAACTACAGAAATCAAGTAATAGTGACAGTACTCAGACATCGAGTCAAACGAAAACTGAATCAAGTTCAGGATATAAAGAATAACATCTGATACATAACCCATGAGATCCATGGAAATTCGACCTCTTATTATGTATGTGAACGCTGTGGGAATTCAAACTAAAGAGAAATATATATTAATACAATGATTACAGCATATAAAAATGTTGATATCATAAGCTGTAGCGATTTTGAAACGTTTACATATTTAAGAAATGATTAATACATACAATAGATTGTTACGATGAAAATTAATATTTAAATAGTTTTTGAAAACTAAACGAGGGCCTTAAAGTACTGGGAATAAAATCTATTTGGAACATTATACATCTTCGTGTGTACCTAGGTATGGTTTATTTTTGATATAATTTATTTCAAATGTTATTATTATTCTTCATGTCACAATGTTGAAATACTTCAGTGATGATTGTATGTTTGCACCTATATTTCAATAAACTTTAATATACTATTAACAATATACAGTGAATATCACTTCATTACTCATACATACATATACATATAAGTCACCAGTCTGAATATATATGAAATAATGATATTGCCACTTTTCTTTACATGAAAGACATGTTTAGAACACTGAAAATTATAAACAAACTGTCTTCTCAACAAGTGTGAATATAAAACACTACTTTTACATTGTATTACATGTTGTAGCAAGTAAGAAACTTATTTCTGATTGGATG
>JAGJTL010000025.1:1903009-1942231 GCA_022063505.1 Calosoma granatense
AAGCTGTAGCGATTTTGAAACGTTTACATATTTAAGAAATGATTAATACATACAATAGATTGTTACGTTAAAAATTAATATTTAAATAGTTTTTGAAAACTAAACGAAGGCCTTAAAGTACTGGGAATAAAATCTATTTGAGACATTATCATAAGTTACAAATCTTCATATGTACCTATGTATGGTTTATTTTTGATATAATTTATTTGAAATGTTATTATTATTGTTCATGTCACAAGTTTGAAATACTTCAGTGATGATTGTATGTATGCACCTATATTTCAATAAACTTTAATATACTATTAACAATATACAGCGAATATCAGTTCATTACTCATACATACATATAAGTCAGTATGAATGTATGTGAAATAATGAATAAGTTAATTGTTTTCCTAATGAAACTAAATACTACCAATGGATAAATTATTAGTTTGTTATTCAGAATAGTTTATCTTGAATTTGGTAGATACAGAATGTATTCACAGTTCGTTTAGTGATCACTGAAATGCAAGAATTTTAGACTGTCAAAGTGACACTTCAATCACAATATTTTGGGTTATAATGTGTCAAATATTACCACTTTTCTTTACATTAAAGACCTGTTTAGAACACTGAAAATTATAAACAAACTGTCTTCTCAACAAGTGTAAGTATAAAACACTACTTTTACATTGTATTACATGTTGTAGCAAGTAAGAAACTTATTTCTGATTGGATGTGATGACGAGATCACATTAGCTACTTGTCAGGACGCTTGCACATTGACGTAAGCGCACATGTGTATAAAAAATCAAACATATGCTGCAGAGGAGACGAATTATATAAATAGTACATACATACACACCCAGCCATACTGTATGTAATTGATTATGTCATAGTTTACAGTGCGGTTTAGTCAAAGATAATTGAAATAGTATCATTTTATTAACTAAACAATTTGTTGAAGAAGTTAGTTCATTGGTAATGTTTATATTCCTGTTTAAAGAGAATAAATCATGTATAATATTTTAGAATTTAAATTGAATAATCATTAATTCGTTCGTTTTTGTAGCGAGAAGATATAAGAATATACTGAAGGAAGATTTCTCTGTTGAAAGCAACTATTTTATTATTTAATTCAACCTTAAATTATGATGTATGAATGATGTATATGGGAATATATGTGTAGATGTATGTCAGTATCTTCGTACAGAGTAAGTTGATCGGGTTATCTGCTGTGACCGCGCAAAGAGGAAGTACACCAGGAAACGAGATATGTCCGTTATCAAACCGACGTCCTAACACCAACGCAATCATCCCAGTGTGCTCCTAGAATCCTGTACTAGGCCTCAACTTCTATACATTTCTAGTACATATTACTAGTCACTATTTATTAACAATTTAATTGTCCTTCTTTCCGCAATACTACCAAATTTTAGACAGATAGATGACTGTTTTTAAATTAAAGATTACATTTATGAATCTACGAATATTTTCACTTACAGTATTGAAGACTATTTCGTTTAACAAGTATGTTGAGGTTAAGCTATGTTTGTATGTATGTATAAATAGCTACCCTTGGCTTATGCTAACGTCCCGTGTGTAAATACACTCATATTTAGAGCTACACGAGGTAACTGACCTCTGGATAATCCTGTTTGATAAATATTAAACGTATTAACACACAATATCATCCACCGTATATGGAATTAATGCATATATACATTAGTAATCTTAAAAATATCTACATACATACATATACAAAAGTTAGTCATGCTGTTAATTCTACAAATATATGAAAAATATTCGTTGAATTATATACTTTCAAAACCGAAGAGGACTCTAATTTGTAAGTCACTATTAAACATTCCAATTCTTTTCTTGACATTTAATGTACGTTTTTTATACTATTTCATTCTCTACAACTTCATGGTTATTTAAAAGAATATATTGTCATATACATTACGCAATGTTTAAACTAGCGTTGGTTGTAAGTTCTCCTGAATCCAGACCTGAATTTCATCTCTGGCTAGGTCCCTCACATCTACCAGCACCAGCAGAATTGTTGTCAGTTAACGTTACGTGCTCGCCCGATGAGGCTGCGTCAGTTGCGTGCTCTCTAAAAAACGCACAACCGTTTCTGTGTTTGGTGTGCATGTGTGCGTTCAAGTTGTGTGTTTTGTTGTAGCTATTAGCTAGTGGGACAAGATGACACCGCCACGGTGGTTGTTGATGGTGTTCAGTGTTTTGCAGACGGTGTATTGGTGTAGTGCACAGGATTTGACACAAACACCGGTGTTGGGCATCAGTCAGAGAGGAACGAAGTGTTACGATGGTTTCAACCGGCCACTAGTAGGTTATCTAATCTAGTTTGACATTTGCAACTAACTGATTTTTATAGGTTATTGTCATTATAATAGTGTGCAAATGTTTTGTTATTGACAGTGGTGTTTAAAAGTTCAAATAGTAATCAAATCTTTGTTGATTAGATTTGTGATAGATTCATAGAGGTTATTATGGATGTTTACATTTATTGTTGTCAGTACAAATCATAAATGCACTCGCTATTTAGAAATATCTGTTAATAGTTTATTTAGCAATCATGAATACAAATCTGTTTAGGAAAATCAGTACATACATGATTAAAACATTCACACATACGTTCTAAATATAGTAACATCAGTGAAGCAATGTATTTATTTACTATTTACTAGTATGTATCTAATTTATACAATGTGTACGCGAATAAAATCGCATTTATCCGCACTTCCTGTCATGTTTTGTAGATCATGTATATTTTTACATCATGAGTAATTCCGTTGTATTTGAACAGTGTACTACACTATTATAAAGATTGTGTTGTTCTGTAAAAATTGCGGTTTAGTCTTTTAAATTCTATATACAATAATTATTCTAATTTAAACTACAATTTAATTTATTTCCTATATTCAAAATAAAATATATTTGGGCTTGTATGTGTGTGCGCGCGTGTTGTTTATGTATATACAAATGTATATACATGCATGTGTGTTTATATATTTAAGAGGCACGTTCTAAGCTAAGCTAGAGTATGTGTGAACTATCATTTAAAAGAGAAGAACAACATTCATTTGAAATAACTTCTGTTGTTATCGCCAGAATGTTTGAGCGTGCCATGCACATCTCTTTACATGTATTTTTACATGATAACACATACATACATACATACATTAATACTTACTTGAACAGTAGTAATAACCAGTACCGGCTCTAGATTTACCAGGCCCCAAAACGAAAAGCACTGAATCCCTTTTGCAAAAATAACACGTTACATTTTAGTTAAAAAATACTGAATTAAATTAGAAATTTTAGATTTTTAAATATGCCTATTGAATTTTACATGAAGCCGGCCCTGTAGCGGGAGAGAATTTATTGAACCCACTGTGACCTACGGCCCCCGAAAAACAAAGTTGATAAGATGTTCTCAATTATTTACCAAAAACATGATAAAAATTGAAATTAATAGAAAAAATCTTTTTTGGGAGCAAAAGCGGAACTTTGTATTTGGGTTAATATAAACTAGAAATAAATCCAAAAATTAAGATAAATATATGTTCAGCAATTTGACAACTCGTACAAATAAGGATGACATATTTTCTTTCTAAAATTGTGAACATAAATGTAGTTTTCGTAGAAGGACCAGTTATATTTTGCGGCTAATTTTGAAGTTTCAAGGAAAAAGCCACTAATTTAATATGTGGGTTTAGCGGAAACCTTAAAAATGTACAAGTAATATTTCAAGAATTTGAGCAAAATATGTCATTCATTCACTTAGACATAAATTCATTTGCATGTAAATGATTACTTATTGGCAATTAATTAATGTTAAATTAAATATTAATTTCTTGTTATACATACTTTCGTTTAAAAAGCGTTGAATTATAAATCATCAGGAAAAACTGTAAGATTTTGTTAAAACGATACTAGAGTTTCCATCTAGGAACATTTGTTTTAACTACATTTAATCCTACCCTTAATTATAACTTAACAAGATTTTGATTTGCAGTGCTTTTCCTGCACTGGCTCGAGTTCAAATCATATTAAATACTAATTATTTGTTATTGGACTCTGTTTTCTCTTCTGAACAAGTTTTATATTTACACTTTTGATTTAAAATCAGTAGGGAACGAAATGCCGGCATATGAAAAAATTAACATTGTATTTTCTCTATTGCATAAAATAATCCTTCACCCGGTATGTATATATATATGTCATTTATTCTGCAAATTATAACAGATGTCTGTTGTCTGTATGTCCTTCAAAACTGCACAGTTCTGTGACAAATACTTGTATGGGGTTCGGTTCAGCCTTCCAGGAATTCCACCCACTTAGGACCGTGGCACTGAGTCAAGTGTCTCCGTGAGTACAGTTAACTCTACGGGTTCTCACTAAAGAGAAATCCCTAAACACCCACAGCGTCTAATGTTCACAACACATCCACTCTATCTTCTGAATTCATTAACGAGACATCCCTTTCTCCTAATGTGTACTAGGCATACACCAGTTTATTTACTAGAATGTTAAACCAGTGCTCCAAATGTCCATGTACACATACAGAGTGTATTTTTGGATTTATGAACGAGACATTTAACCCAGGAAATCTAATGTCCAGTAGGTATACCTTCTAATATTTTATTGTATATCTCTTGATATTCTCGCCTAATGCACCATTATTAGTTAGAATTATTATCAATGGTAGGTGTTCTGGTATCTGCTGTCTACAGCTGTGCTGTATTTCTGTATATGTGTGTATTTTCTATGTCTGCTATGTATATATGTGTGTATTTCCTATGTATGTGTGTATATATATGTGTGTATTTCCTATGTATGTTTGTATATATGTGTGTATTTCTTATGTATGTATGTATATATGTGTGTATGGCAGCTATGTATGTATATGTAATGTTCTGCTGTTTATTATAACGCAGACCCGCCTACCCTGATGCCACTAGTGTATAACTAAACAAACATAAGACGATGTACAGCTGCAGATTGTATGAACTAACGAACTCTACATCATGTCTTGTGTCTCTCAGCTTCCTGGTGCAGGAGTTCATGTTGTTGACAATGTGGGTGTGGTGTACACAATCTAGATTTAAAACCAGCAGCATACAAGATTCTTGCAGATTTGGTGAATTTAAACTAAAACAACACTACAATATATTACTTAACTGTAAAATAACTTATTAATTCCATTCATGAAATGTCTAATTTTCATTCAGAAAAACTGTTTTTTTCCCCGTTCTGCATGTGCAGCAGACAGACTGTGAACATATGTTGTCCTGGTAGAACACATGTGACCTTGTCGCGCGGTGACATCAGTGCCGTGCATGCGGGGGTGTACTAGCGGCGGGGGCACAATTAGTGCTGTGAATCGCTCAGTATGATGCTTTCAAATTACGGTAATTTGTAAGTTAAATAGCTGGAGACTAGATCCTAGAGTGTTATGAATGTTAATTGTTTTGTTGAAGTGGTTAGAATTATGTTAGATTAGATATATGGATACCTTCTGTAAAGTAACGTAGATTTTGAAAATAATTCACTGTATTTTGTGAATAAGACACAGTAATATTTGTTTATTCACCTAGTATTATCATGCATTCGGTACAAAATAAAACAAAATTGAAATCTAAAAAAATTATACATCAAGTGTACAATCGTTAATCAATGTGTCTTTTAAGAATAATTACACTGGATTATCTAGTCGACACTGGCACTTACAAGACAAAAGAACGGAAGAACATTGGAAACAATCGCTTAATCAATACATTGATCTGTGTTATCGTCCCGTTACAATGCTTTGCTTTGCATACATACATACACATCTGTAAGTACCTATGTATGTATTTGTATTTCCATGTATGTATGCATATATGGATGAATGTAAGTGTAAATAAGCGTATAGATAGGTGTATATGTATGTATGTATGTACGTATGTGTTTTATCTCCGAAGAAGACTATTTCAACGACCCTACTATCTACGAGTATCATCAGTTTAAACGCATAACCGGTAGAGATGGGCGGTGTTTCACACTTTCTCCAAACTCCCAAAGAGTCACTTGACTGTGAACAGGTTAACCTGTGTATGTTGACCACAAAGCATCGCGTCATTCTATCTCGTATGTACAATACCATATAATACTTGTATGAAATTGTAAGTTGCACACGAAATTTTTAAGAAATGCCAGTTGAAAATACAAAGAAAGCATCTCAATTTATAATTGCTCTATTTCACATCGTATATTTGTATAAATGATTAATGTATGTGTATCAATTATTCTCACAAAATAATACATAAAATGCGAATAATTTATAAGATATTAGAGTTCTTATTACATGGATTGTAATTGTAAAACTTATTGAATGAATCATAATACTTTAACCATTCCTAAATGTAGTGTTCAGCACAGATTTTAAAATGCAGATTTTTCCTTCGCAACTCTGGAAGAGCTAACATTCCTGTTCAAATACTTTTGCATAAGCGCAACCATTTCCCATGCACGTGTGCATACAAACACGTGTGTACCTCGTCTCCAGTTGTCTTTGTCTAACTACCAGTGTCTTGTGTATATACTTGTCTCTGTCTGTAGCTTGTATGACTGCATTGCACCGTGCAGTCTGCAGCGGTTGCATTAACAAATGTACACTTGGAATCTGCATTTTTTCATCGTCTTCAGTCGGTATTAAACCGTGGAATACTCGCTTTGATAGAGTAGAAAATATTGTAATCTATCTCTGCATTATGGTGGAAATTGCTCAACAATTTAACGCTTTGTATATCTTTGCATAAGCTAGAAATTTATCCTAGTAAACGATATTTCTGCACAGTATAATATTTACTTCCAGTCAAAACTTTAGTAGTTTTCGAATAACTTGATTTTTATAGCCGTGCTATATTTAAGCAAACCATAAAATAATAATTTGCCTATGTGTGACGATTGTCATTTGAAACAAGTGACACCATTTATTTGAGCAGAGCCAGCTGGATGTGAAGAACTCATTCTCCCACAAACAACAGCCACATATGGTGTTCTAGATGTAGAATCATAAATTTATATAGTGCTGTGCTGCTCAGTTGTTGTTGAGCTTCAGATGGCAATGGCCTGCGGAAACTTGCTTAGCCTGCTGCGATCCAGTAAACTGGTATTTATGAATGAAAGACGATTGGTGTCAGAGGTCGCGAAATGATGAAAGATAAAAGCTGGTGTCTTATCATTTCTCGATGTATTAACCGTTATTTTTAATAACAGATCCGGACAGGAATGGAATTTATTACAGAACAATGTTATCTTATCGGGAGTATCAATTTCTAGTTTAAACAGTACTAGATTTATGCCACATTTCCCTGCAAAACCCCTGCAATATCGAATCTGTCCCCATTGTAGCATTAATGTTATGTGGACAGGTAAGCAGTGTATATTTTCGCTTTGAAATTGTAGGGTTTTTATTTGGGGATTTAAGTTTCCAAGAAATACTCCAAAACTACAATATATCTCCATATCCATTTCTTTTGAAGATTCTCCAGAAAATTACATTTTGTCCATACATTCCACGTAGAAGTAGAGGTACATGACCTTCGTCCCATCCACTGTTCGCTCAGTGGGGAAGCATTCGAGAATTCTGAAGTTGTAATTGAAGAAGTCTTCAGCCTGTCATGTTCGTCATCTTTGCATTTTTATTAATGATAGCCTGAGTGTTACGAAACTACCAGAAAGATATTCGATAACTCCACTCGCATGGATGGAGACGCGCCCAGAGAAATTCAATTTGAAATAACTGTTCCATGACATTGCGCTTATTGCGATGAAGCAACTCCATCCCATTTCGAGAGTTTAATTAACTGTGAAGATTGTTTATTTAGCATATCAATCATTCACAGTTTGTTTTGTGTGTCGATTTTTGTGGATGGATCTTAAAGAAGGATGCTAAGTATTGAAATAGTCTCAATTTGTCTTAACTTCATAAACCTACAACGCTTAAATCAGAAGAAATATTGAGAAAAACTCGATTTCATTTAAGAAACATTAGAAGTATTAAGAAAAACTTGATTTCATTTAAGAGATATTAGAAGGCATTGGGAAAAACTCGACTTAAGAATTATATCCATACACAGCAATACAGATAGTTTATGATATTAAATGCAGTAGTGTTAATTAATTAATTAGCTCACGCAGCCATGTATGTAAATGCGCTTGTAATAAATATGAAACTAGCAAGAAGTATATGTTATTTATATTGCAGTTTAATATAATCCGTGTACAATAAATCCAGCGCAAATTGGAATATAAATTCTCCAGATTTATGCATTCAAGCCTATTTAAAACATTTCCTATTAGTTCTGCCCTCAGAACATATTCAAGTTACTATTATTATAAATACCATTTGAGGTGGTTCGTTTTTGATAGAATGATTGTATTTTAAAAAGATTTTCAAAATTTCGTCCATTAACGTGTCCAAGTCAAAGAAGAGTGGTATTTCGGCAGAGATAATTGAAAGGCTCTCTGCGTCTGAGGCCCTAGAGCTCCTGACGGGCCCCAATTAACCTCACACGTCAATAACCGACAACCACAACCGAATTTAGAACCGTCATCTACAGACGCCAAGGGCACAGCTACCATTTTTTTTACTTCTCTCTTTGAAGATTATGAATATTTTAACTTATATATAACATTAGCACTCTAAATATTCAGGTTTCTGGGATAAAAACCCAGCAATATCGAAGCGAAACTATACGTTGCTTACCTGTCCTCAGAAAATTAATGCTACAATGAGAACAGATTCGATATTGTGTGGGTTTCGCATCCCTAGAAATTCAAGCAACAAAGAGATCTTGTTTTACAAGGAAACAGACGTTAATTTAGGTTGTTTTTTGTTGCAGCGATGCATACCAGAGTTCGAAAATGCCGCTTTCAATGTGCTCATGGATGCTACGAATACTTGCGGTGATGAAGGTCCTGTGGACTACTGCGTGCAGACAGGAGCCAGCAGTGTGAAGAAGTCGTGTGACGTGTGTGAACCGAATGAACATGACAGTCGATTCCTTACCGACTTACACAACCAGGAAAACCAAACCTGGTGGCAATCGGAGACGATGTACGAAGGCATACAGTATCCAAGTCAAGTGAATCTAACGCTAAACCTACGTAAGTATCATCCATACATACTTATACCCCAACATTATGACTCTTTCGATTTCAAAATCTGAAACATCAACGAAAATTACCACTTCGTAAATCGTCAATCCACAAAATCCATATGAGGAACAATAGCCTCCAACAATTGAGCAGATCTGAGCGAATTAATTCTTTACAAATTTTCTTTGTCAACATTCGTTCGGCGTTTGTCTGCGGACACTGCGATCTATAAAAGGTTACATCGACCGGGATCCTTATACGTACTTACAAAAAAAGAGCATCAGACAAGAAAAAAACCTCTGGAGTTATCTGCGCAATCTTAACATCGAGACACCGATGACACATCGCATACTCTTAGACGAGTTTAGTCATGGCTATTTTTACTCCGGATATTATGTACTGTATAATATGTACAGTAAGATATCTGACAGGAATGAATGTTGACATTTATGTTGCGAATTGTGATCTGCTTCTGTATTTAATTCATCTGAATGCGCTGTAAAAACTTTTCTTAATTGAAATGTCCATGCTAATGCGAAAAAGTGGATAGAAGATGATGGATTTTGATGGAATAAGGATTTAATTATCAACTTTACCTGTACATTTTGGCTCTCCGCGGTGTGTGTGTGGCTATCTACTGGTTTCTATCGGCGTTACATCAGCAGCAACAGCAGCCTCTTAGAAGGTTGGCCTGGAAATGATCCCTTTTTGTTTGATGGCGCCGAGGCACGCGACGTTCCACTGCCTCCTACGACCTTATACGGTGTGTTGTGAAGTGCATTGTCTACGTACAGAGCAGGAGTCAGGCAATATTTACCCACCCGCTGAATATGTCTACTCTTTTCTATCGAATACATTAAACTTTGCTTATAATTCTGAAATTAGCTTTTGGTTCTTGTGATTTCCTTAGAGCAATTGATTAAGCCCCCGTTATATTTCTTCTTTATCATATAAAAAATAATCAACAACAATTCCCAGTATATTACTAATCATTGTCCATAGTTTTAACAGATTTTTTTCAAACATAACTTCTTAAAAGATTTATTTTGATACACACGTGTGTGTTTATAATAGAATAGAATTTATTCCGAAAGCAAACAAGTTTGGACAAGTATGACGAAATTAATTTCGGCCGGACATTAACGATATGCAGTGCGGCTAATGACTGTTTTCATCAACACATCGACATCAATCTTCACGCACGTGTAGCTTTGAATTTATGACCACAAATGGAAGAACCTCATTTACAGTGTACAATTAAATGTTGGGATATTTTAAAAAAGCAGACATGACATAATTACTTGACAGTGGACGTGATTATAATATAGTTAATTCTGTATTAAACATCAGTAATAATAATTTGAATCTTATGCTGGCATCGAAGGATGAGGTTCTACGAATCAAAATCCCCCACAAAATGGAATATGTCCTCAATAATACTTTGACAGCCGTGTGTATACATTTGGATACACATCATAGTGGGTCTTCCGCTTGAGAAAATCGGCCGCGGCAGTCAAAGTGTTCTTATGGGCGACTGGTAAGCAATGCATAGTTCTTCGATATTGTGGGATTTTGATCCGTTTGTATAAACCCAGCATTAGTGATTTACCAAAACAAGTAATACTTAGTTCAGTAATTGTTCGCTTTTTGCTAACTTCCAAAGCAAGGAACTGATAGCTCCTTATTTGATACGCGTTGGACGTATCCATTACTAGTGGAGTTTCCTTCGCATCGTCATTATTCACTGCCAGTGTGCTGATGATTTTATCGGAGACTATTAGTCCCCAGCCGTACTTGTAATGGTCGTACGAAAAACAAAAAGCCTCCTCAAGCGTTATTAGCGTAAACAGGTTCCTGTAATTGTGACTAAAATTACTGTTTTCCTGCGGTAAAAAATGGAACAAAGTACAAATTGATAATGATGCGAAACGAACGAAGATTGACGAAGAAAAAATATCCTTGGAGGGTATAAATCTTCGTACGATAAGGTAGATGTTCGTTCAGGATAAATTGGAATCAAAGAGAGATAACTATATGTATCTTTTGAGAGAATCTGAGACAGATCTCACAAACATGATGCAATGGGTTTGATAACATCTGGATGAGTTGGAGATCTGTAATAAATCTCAAGTTCACGTGAATTATTCACACCACGACACACTTATCGAATGGATCACATCGACCTCCAGGTCCCTGGTGATGGGTAACAAATTGTTTAATTTTATAGCATATCTGACAAAGAACTTTGGTAGCGACACCCAGCGATGTCCTGCAGCCATCACACTGAGATGAAATCTTTACGCACACCTGTTGCAAAACTGGTTTTTAGATCAGACAGTAGCGGCTCGTATTTGTGGGAATATTCAAAAATTCCCAACATTCTTAACATGTGCAAAACTAAATATATAGTTTCTTCATCATTCTTACAAACAAATTATCTTAGTTTTTTGACTTCTTGGCTACTCTACAGTACACTGTATTAATAATAAAATTTTATCGATGCTCAAATATTGACAGTGACGAACCGTCACTGAATCGAAACTCCTCAGGCCACTGTATATGTATATATGCACTGTTCTGTTGTTGTTGGATTTTGATTAAAAGACGCCGAGAGAAGGCCGACTCGCGTGAAAGAACGTGATCTGTCGGTAATATCGGCAGCGGTTCTCACACTAGACAATGCGCACTCGTGCATTGCGCAGGCGCACGTGCGAAACGGTGCGCGTTCTTGTTTTGTTTCGCTTTTAGTGAACCGTAACCGAAAAGCACCAGCACACTAGATCACGGCAAGAGAAAGGAAATATTTTTATAGTGCGGCTTGAGGGTATGTTAAAAATTAAATCATTTCAAAACTGTTAAATAATATACTCAATAGTCGTTATGTTTAAATTTCTTATAAAAGTGTCAAAATGGCCGCTGAAAAAAAGTTAAAACCACTTTTATCTACCTTTAAATACAAATTGTCTAACCTTACTAACACCTGTGTTATTTTATACGAATGATTAATAATGTTATCAAGTACTACTCAGAGTGTACATAACCTAACAGTTTGGTGACTGACGAATGATTTAGTTTACTACATTCTTTTAACGAGTGTGACCTCATAAATTTCCTGGTCCGTGTTTACGCCACCTACGCCGTGATTATCAATTTTACACCGCGTTTGGGCTTGAAATAATATTACACTTATTTCAAACAGATACAACAGATGACAGTTGATCTTGTTTTGTTTCACAAAGTAAAGTAGTAACAGAAATATAGTTGGCAATGAAATAATAAACAAAAGCCAGATAGTATTCTTTGCAATAAGGTGATATTTATTTGTGTTACAAACAGAATAGATGTTTGTAAACGATTATGAGGTTTCCGCGATATGTACCAATATAAAATTCCCTACCACAACCGAATATATACATCCGGTTAGACATGTGCAATGCATTCTGGGAATAATATCCACAATATAACCTCAATTTATAACTTCATAGAACTGTAAATACCTTGAAAAATCATAATATCTATATATGATGATTCATACAAACAATGTTCTATACATAAATATTTTATTGCAAGATCATCATCAGCAACACATATGCATGTAAGTTGTGCGGGTTGCGTTAAAACAGGGCAATAATAAAATTTATTTTGTGGCCAAAAATAATGTACATTTCTATTGAAACATATAATTTATTTATTATTACTCAAGAAGATATTTAACATTTAGTATTTTATATTATATATATAAAGCTGGTAATTTTGACATAATATTAATTATTGTATTACCTATATATTACACTGTTATTTTTTTCACACGTTTTACTCCTGTGATATGATTCCGTTCCAGGTAATTGTACCAACTTGAGCTTTACCACTGAAACCACGAATTTCAAGTCGATACTTGCCCAGTGGTATAGCTATCGGTATATTAATTTGATTCACATCGTAATTGTAGAAATAGTACACTGCCGGCTTAATAGGACAGTTTTTCGGTAAATTTGTATCCTTCATCTGTCTAATCTTTTCGTAGAGGATTTTATCCGTCTCCAAATATTGACAAGCGTTTATTGTCCATGGCATTCCGAGCATTTCATATTTGCCGCGCGCGTTCCGATGAAACACCTTCAGTATTATGTTCGTGTTGGTCGGTATTTGTTTGGTTAGATTCAGAAAACCATTCAAGTTGTTATTCTCAACATACAGACGTGCATCACCGTACGAAGTGTCGTATATGAGTTTTATGTTTTCTTGTTTTATCGTGTAACGTTTCTGTAATAGAAATTATTGTTTAAATTATAAGAATCAGCGTTATGCTTGTGTAAAGTGATCAGCTTTGTTCTCATATTAAATGTAGTAATTAATCATTATCGACATGTAGAAAATGAATGTTATTCGCTTGGATTTGAACCAGAGATCTTTCGTTTAAGGGACAAATGTTCTATCAAGATTTGTTTATAAATAAAATCGTACTAGTGATTCATTGTGAAATTTCGGTGAGTACAGCTATACCATCTTGTTGAAATCAGCAATATTTGTGACACTTGTTATCTGAATCTAAAATGGATAACTCTATACTTTAAACTCTTACCTTTGCACAAACCAGTTGAATAACTGCACAAATGAGCAATAATTTTGCTCCAAATCGTCTCACTTTCATGGCTGACTCTATACGTGTATACAATGAATAAAAGTTACCACTAAATGTGTCAGTATTATATACAATCGTTGATCGACGAATATTGATGTGTTTGCTTTTATATCGAATGCAGTGAATAGTTCATTAAGCTTAATTTGCTGTATATCTGCATCCGTTGATAACGTTATTCTATACATTTCCAATAATTCCATGCGATTGCATTGAAGGTTAATTGAAGGATATATCTGTGTGTGTGTGTGTTGTAGGCAAGGCTTTCGACATAACCTACGTGCGTATCTGGTTTTATTCACCACGTCCCGAGAGTTTTGCCATCTATAAACGTACCCGTGAAGATGGTCCCTGGATACCGTATCAGTTTTACAGGTAAGGTCATCAGTTTAATTAAATGTGCAATAATACTCATTCATTTTGTAATCATGAATTATTATACAATATAGATTCTAATCTTTCTAGAATAAAATTACACTTAAATCTGTCTCTATGTAGCATTAATGTTATGCAGACGGGTAAGCAATGCGTAGTTTCGGTTCGGTAGTGGTGTCAAGCATGCTTGATATCCGGTTTCAACTTGCTAACGCCTGCAACTGTCGCCGCGCGGCTACCATACAAACACGTTTGTATATTTGTTGCAGCGCTACATGTAGAGATACATACTATCTGCCAGACAAACGCGACACAGCCAAAGGAGAAGAGACTAGAGCCCTCTGTACTTCAGAATATTCTGATATTTCACCCTTACGTGATGGTAACGTAGCGTTCTCAACCTTGGAAGGACGTCCCTCCGCGTACAACTTTGATAGCAGCCCAGAATTACAGGTAAGTCATACAATTTACTATAATTATATTTATCTCTGAAAACATTTATAATTTTATACAAATCAAATACAACATAATATATTTGTTAATAACATTCTACAAATATTCTCTTATTTTAACATTTTAAATTTCAAATATATTTTACAAAATAATATTTTCAATAAATTCGTTGTGAATTTTGTTTGAAATACAATCATTTCTATTTACAAATGTTGTAAATATTATAGAGGACAAACAGTGTTAGTTTTTGGTTAAATTGCTAGTCCGAACACTGTTACTATGCAGTGCATAGTTTTGTTTTCCCAGCGCACTGTGCAAGTACCGTCTGAGGCACTGTCCCAGAAGCACGAGGATGCCGTATGCAGACCTCCACCAGCTCTTTGCATAATGCTACACATCACTATGTACTTGAACGGTTTCTTCATCTTTGTCAAACCGACCAGCACAGCCTCTGACACTGCTGTTGTCCAATGACTAACATTCTCTGCTTGATACGAATTGTTGCCGATAATTTTGTCGACACATTCCTTCACCGTAGTCTGAATATCCTCCACAACAAACGTTGGTTCGCCTTCAAACATTTTTCCCACTGCTTTTTTATCGTTACAACAAGTAAACGTTGTCCGTTTGTTGTTTTTATATCCTGTAGTGGATAATTTTAAATAAATTTAGCAAAATTCTCGCACAAAATGTTGATATACTAACGCAACAAATGCTAATTTTGACAGTTGAGTTGATTGTGCGTTGTTTTACATAACAGTTTTGATTTCACTTGTTATTTAAAAGCATTATTTTTTAAGCAGGCGTTTAAAATTAAAATTGTCACATGGAGTAAAACAGTTATTTTACATGTTTGTTGTTAATTCATGCTGTTTAAAATTTGATTCATGTTTTATTTTAATTCAGATTAATATTAATATTCAATTTGTATAAGAAGCAAGTGTTAATGATGCATTACACACTTGAATATAACAGTAGTTGTTGTTATTAAACAAGTTAAAGTTAGAAACATATTGTACACTATTTTAGTTGTCACAATACTGGTACACTTCACTTTTGTGTCGCTTGAAGAACTTTTGTCTTTGTGGCGATATCGCCTGAACGATATGGTGCATTGAAATTTTATTTATTATTATCAGTTTATATGCTGATCGATAAACATATAATAAAGGGACAAGTTGCGTGTTGTCAAAAAATATTACAACTCGTATATATGTAGAGCAGAGATATTGTGCTGTCTGTCTACTTGTCTGTCTGTTGTGTATATGTGATATGTACCATTGTCATACAATTCGTATTTATTACGGGCCTATTTCCAATTGACTACACACAAATAGTACATGTCATTTTGGAATAAATTGCTTATTGCTATATTTGGTAAATGCCATTATCATTGGATGAAGAGTCATTTAAAATTTTTCGAGTTACCATTGTTAAGAAAATAGACAATTGCTTTTATAAAAATACATCCCTTTTTGCTAATGGAAGGTTCTGACTTAATTTTTAAACAAATAATGCCCAATTTCCCCGTAATTTTTTTGTCTTTAATAGCAACTTCAATGTAATCCCCGAATCAAACTATTGTGGCGGTTGTATCAAAGCAAAACTATGCAGTACTTGCCCTCAGATTTGGAGATTTAAGTTGTGTGATTTTCGGCATAGGTTTACATGTGTTCTTCTCATGTCTAGGAATGGGTAACAGCCACAGACATTCGAATCACCCTGGATCGCTTAAACACTTTCGGTGACGAGGTGTTCGGTGACCAGCAGGTGTTACGTTCGTATTTCTACGCTATCGCCGATGTAGCTGTGGGCGCTCGTTGTAAATGCAACGGACACGCATCCGAGTGTGTCAGCTCAACGGCAATGGACGGACTCAGGCGCAGAGTATGCCTGTGTGAACATCACACGGCAGGACCGGACTGTAACGAATGTGAACCGTTCTACAATGATGTGCCGTGGGGCCGGGCAACGGCGCGTGATTCACACGAATGCAAACGTAAGTAGAAATTATACTCATTTTAATAAAATTATGATTTTCTGAATTTTTTGGTGTTTATTATTTTAATTATTTGAAAATGGCACAATGTTCTGGAAACGTGTCATAATTTTATGAATAACAATAGTGGTATTTAACACTGTAATTGAATATATTTTTATTTAATAGAATTATAGTTATTTACATTGTTAATAGCACTTTGTTTAGTAGAAATACGATTGTATGTTGTGGCAATATTGTGCTATTTTCAAACAAACAAAATTAATTTATTTCCCCTTGTAAGCAGACAGTACGTTATACTGTTGTGCGAGGTTGGTTGCCTATGTAACAGGCGTTCATATATCTACATGTTGAACGTCAAATTCTAAAGGTTCAGATAAACTGTCCGTCCCCCGCGCGCACTACTAATCCGCCAATAGTCCAGCGCGGGAAAAAACAATGTACATCCACGCTTAAATTAACCCTTCGCAAGTCAAATCACAATTCCCTCACATTTTTCAGCTTTTGCCAAAAGAAATATATTACCTTCTTCACATATAAACAAGATTAATCATTTGTTCATGTTATTTATCGTTATGTCCAAGGCTAATTTCGATTCCTGACCATACAAGTGTACGTTATGAGGAAGGAAAAATGACAAATAAAACCTTATATGCAACTTTCACATCGTATATGGTGACTTGATACTTATCGAAGCGACTCGCAACTAACCGCCAGCCATATATAATACACTAGCAGAGAAAATATTATCGCATGTTTGGTAAACGGTAAATAATTCGTTTTTAACTTATCGCCATGTGACCTACTTCGCGAATAATTCACAGTTGATTCTGCATCTGCGCAACAAATATGTTCATTTGCTGTACCTAACCTATGATTTGTTTTATTCAAAACAAGCAAACACCTGTTATCATAGCAACCTTTGACGACCATATAAAGAAACGTGCGATTGTAAGTATTGGAACAGAAAAAACACAGGAAATAATATTGAATCAATTATATTTCCTAGACTGAGATTATTAAAATATCCGAGCGCAAACATAACTGTTTCATTTGACATTTCTAACGACACTAATAGCAAATAATTGCGCAGCTGGTTATGATTTATAAACATTCCGTTGTTTTAGCTAATAGCAACGTGATTATGGGTAAACAAACGTTGGAATATTGTAAATTAAAAGAACAAATTGAATATAACTGGTTACAAATTAATAATTAACGGTATTTGTATATTGTGAAGGAGTAATTCGCGCATTTTAAAGAGGACAATATTTATTCTTTGAAGTGAGTCATTAGTAATGCATGTACATGCTTGTTGGAGTATGAAGCTAGGTCAGGAATGAAATGTTATGTAATCAGGATATTGCGTATAGTATTTACTAAGATGTTGCAACTATTCTATGCTATTAATGTGTAAGGAAGTGACATCTCCACGCATCACACAATGATCTGTTTCCTTTAACGTTTAAACACAAGAATCATGTGTGTTCATGTTAAGTTTCTCTCACGCGAAATAAAGAATTATATATTATATGAAATTGAATGCTCTTACTTCAGACAACAACTCATAAACTAACCTGTAATAAAGCAGACTGACTTCTCCAACGTGCAACTATATTCTCGCACTATTAATACCACAGCGGGTGCCCTTTACCAGTGCCGTACAGGTATATATTACCTGCAGGGACACCAGTATTATTATTTTTATTATATTTTTATTAGACTGGCAGAGAGAGGGTAAAAATTGTTAAATGGCGTATAGACAGAGTAGGATAGACTATGTTTTACTTAGGAAATGAGCGTAGGACATTGTTGACAAAATCTCCTGAATACTGTCCTGGTTATTTTCCATACCTAGCCGGCTCCTAAAGGGCACATAAAGGCACAGTAGGATACTTGTGCGACTTCCTACCAACACTAGAAATATACAATACCCGTTGTCTAATTTCCGTATTGTTCGTGATAAATTATTATATCAAGCATCTGACTGTCTGTCTATTTTAATGGGGTCTTAGTTTACTAAACAACCAGTATTAATTTGGTACAGATACATTATGTAACATATTTATCATAGCCTACTCATGTCTGAAGAAGCCATGAAGAGATTAAAAATTATTACACTCATTATTTTAACAGCAAGGAGGAGATTTATAATTTGATATAATTATGTACGTAAATTGTGGTGATTAATCACAGCAGGCTGTGGTGAATAACAATTGACAGCGGTTGTAAATCAACTTCTTCTATATACATGGAGAATGTCAAAGTGTTTAGCGATAATTTGCGAATGATATCGAAGTGAAACTACACATTGCTTACCTTTTTGTATAACATTAATGCTACAATGCGACAGGTCCAAGTTAATGAGATATGCAAAGAATATTTTCTGTCTCTGAATGCTTGACGTTTGAACGAAGGTTTTTGGGATGTAGGGTTATAGCTTCGGCTGTTTGGGACTTTGTCCACGCTATCGTAAAACAACCTTAGGTTGTACCTTACTACACATTGTGTCTGACCGCAAACCTTGCTGTCCCTCTGCAGGTCTACACCGGTCTGTATATGTACCAGTGTATGTATGTGTGTACTTATGTACACTCTTAACTGGGGTCTACATATGTATGTATGTGTATATATACTATCTCAGCATCATTATGTACTTGTATTATGCTATATGTATTATATTATAGTTTTATGATCTTCATAACGTATGTTTGTGTACTGTGCATATGATGCTGTATGTATGTTTGTATGTGTACTGTGCATATGATACTGATCTGTATGTATGTATGTATGTGTTGTGTTAGTAAACTATACGTACACTAATAGTAACTTGCATGTTCTGTACCTATATATGTATCTGTACTGTGCAACCTTGTATAGTATATACTTGTAATGCTATATGTATGTATGTATGTGTTTGTTGTGTTGTCTCTGATCCAGCCTGTACTTTGAGGTGAACGATCTGTGCTGTCTTCGGTTGCATGTCACACACATACACATGCACAGAGAGAGTGAACATGCAGGCAGTTCTTCCTGCTTCTCTAGTCCCTGTGCAGTGTCATCTTGCTAATTATAGGTAGACTGTGTCTCACCTCACTCTCAGCTACTCAACAGCCACTCATGCACTGATGTGTTACTTATGGAATCATTCCAATACACCAGAGATATCCATTCGCAACTTTTAACAAATATTCTTACTCAATTACCACATGTTCCTCTATTTAAGTCAATCGTCAATGTAATATGTTTCTAGAATGTGGTTCAACTTAAATCTTGAACCAAAATCTGAATAATATGGAAAATTTCTAGTAGCATTAACATATTTTAATAGATGAGCAACGTAGTTTCGCTTCATCTGTAGATTTTGATCTGAGATTTAAGTGAAAATTTATAGAAGAAGCTTGCTTGAAGCACAAAAGATATCTTAGTTTTTATTGAAAGTCAGTAGTGTTGGTTTTGATTCTAGTTTATTGCCGGATATTTCATGATCTGTCCGTCGTTTTATAGCTGTATGGGTGTGGAGACACAATAGCCTACTATTTAATATGATAAACTAGTTCCATTAGCAAGAATGGGAACTTCAGGTGGGTGGGCAATTTCTGTAGTGCACCACGCATTTCTGCATTGCTACATAGTTACATATTAGCATGATGCGTACACACGCATTACGCATACATAAGCCATCTAATCTCCTTGTCAAGTCACCCAATTTTAAATCAAATTTCCAAATAAAAAATGTATTTTCAACAAATGCTGTATACAAAATTTAATAAAAAGTGTATACAAAATTTGATAGAATGCGCTCCAAGTTTGATGTCCAATATATTAGAATTTCAACGAAAAAGTGTATAGAAAATTTGATAGAATGCGCTCAAAATTTGATGTCCATTTTAAGAAAAAGATATTAGAATTTCACCAAAAAGTCTGTAGAAAATTTGATAGAATACGCTTCAAATTTGATGTACAACACTTGAGAAGCCAAATTGCGCTTTGAAGCTACAGTAATCTTAGCAAGAAGTATTGCTGTCTGTGATTCTTTGTCTACGTGTGTAGCCTAAGCTAAATACTAATTTATCCAAAGCTATTTAGCAAAGAGCTCTCTGCCCACATGTGTATTTCCTTTCATATTCGCGCATCGATTATTGTTAAGACATCACACACACACTCAGGGACATAAGACAGTCAGATACAGTGAACATATGTTCCACGCTCTCTCGGAATCAAGTCACCTCCGACTGTGGAAGGTGACAAGAGGCTGCCGTCTCCACCGAGAACATGATCAGACACGGTCAGTCGCTGGCATAGCGTGCACTGAAGTAGATCGTTCCTAAACGCTCCCCGGGTCTGCAAGAACATCGTTCTCATTGCGCTCCAAATGCAAATGTGGAGCATGTTCTAATGTCAACTGTCACCAGGTTTATAACAGGAACATGTGATTAGAATGTGAAGGATACTGAAATATGTGAACAAAATGGTGTTTTTCAAGTTTCTGGTGATTGTGGTGGTTTGTTTTGGATGGTTGTGCGAGGGTGCAAGATGGGATGGATCTATGCCGTGGTTTTCAGATTCTTGTAAGTTTTTTTCGCACTAAATTTCAGAGCCTCTACTTCAGTATCCGTAAATTAAATTTTAAAGAAACATGTTGCTAAAAAACAAATTTTTTTCGCCGTCAGAAGTATTTTAATTGACAAATGGACCAACATTTTTGCTCTTTGCCGAAACGGCATTTTCGAATAAAAATATGTGCTCCACAATTTCAAATTGACAAAGTGTAGCGATAAAACTATTTGTAACTGGACAAAGTAATAAAATTTTTTTTATTCGCAATTAAATTACCAATTAATGGTTGCAAGATAATTGTAATGGTTAATGAATACTTGCTCTCGCTCTCTTCCTGTCTCTCTCTCTCTCTTTTTCATACATTTAATCGATTAGTTTCTAATCAGTTCACAATAAACTAACAGGAATTTAATGTTGATAAATTAGCAATATAATTTATTTTTAGTTTGTGTACAGTTTTAAATTAACTGTACCAGTTTTTGTCAAATAAATATACACATAGTAATTTTTGATGGAACACATATTTATTAAATATAGAAGCTCTAATATATAGAAAATTATATGGAAATTATATGTAGATATACAAATAAGATATATCTATATAAATATATAGTTGACAAATGAAAAATACGGTAGCCAGCGCGGAGTAATTTTATTTAATTACTAAATTAATTATAGCGCAGCCTGTCCGGCGAGATATAATTTTGAAAATATCACGTAGGTATTTATATCTGATTTATAGGGGCTTGCAAAGTTATTATTAATCTCTAGATGACACAGTTTAGTTATAAAAATAAATAATGCACCGGAGATACAAAGAAAATACACTACTCTCTCTTATATTCTATAACTATATTACTAAATAAAATATTGGTTGGATCAACTTACCCAAAATACGAAGTACCCGGGTTCAAATCCCGACAAGGATAGTTTTTTTATTTTTAAAATTAATTATTGTTTATATAGAATAGTATTATGTACCTTGAAATAGCAACCTTGATAATGTCTATTATTAGCATGAAAATACAAACATCTTTTATAATATAATCTTTATAAATTAATGATTAATTCTGAATATTATCAATCTTCTAAGTATACTTATTATCCTCATAAAATATTGATTTTTAATTTATCATTTATAAATCATCGACATAATATTGTTAGCAGTTAATTTTCTACCATAAAATTAATTTCAACTGGCCAAGCATTCATGAAACCATAGATGTTAATTGCATCTAAATACGGTATGTGCACGACCACTCAATGTGTATAGCCAGCGGCGACCATAGATCTTGTAATTACAGGACAACGCACAAGCCTATTATGGCTAAATTTAGTGAAATTAAATTTATAATTAAACAACACGGAATTTAGTCATTAGCGACTGTTGGCAGCACGGAAAATTAATTTTCTGTACACGATTTTAGCAGAAATTTGTGGTAATATTTTATGTTTTAGAAAAGAAACTTCGTTCTTTGAATTGAGATTAGAATGTCTAATTTCATCTTTGTTTTTTCATTATAAGGCCTTGATTTCAAGACTATATCTTCTTATTATATTTCAATGAAAATCTAATTAAAATGTGTCAGAATTTGATTAGTATCGCATGATTGCATCCACGAATTACGTGCAGGACATTGATGTACAAATGTTTCTATTAACAAATGACATACATACGCTTTACGAAGATGTCTTGATTTTCTTATTCATCTGTCAAATAAATTGTGATACAATCTCTATAGAAATCATGGCGCCACACACATATGTTCCATTGGAGTATAAGTATTTCCATATTTAGTATCAACATACCTACACGCATGTATGTACGTGTCATATTTAATACGCGTGGTCATTGGCTTTTTAAATTTCTTCTAGATTGTATGTTGTATTATTGGTTTCTTGACTTATTGAAAGATTTTGGTGTTAATTTTTGCTGAAAACATAACCTAACAATAACATCATTGTCAAGGCAACTATTTCTGCGCGTTTGAAATGTCTATATAAGCTTTAACTATGTTGTTAGCACCATGTTCAGTTGTCCAGTGTTCTCAAGAATTCAAAAAATGACAATCAAATGTCTTACCCCCAGCTGTCGTAGGATAATCTCTAGTTTTATCGAAACAAAAAAATCAATGAATTATAAATGACAGTTGATCAGTATTCAGCACATGACCGATTTGTAGCTGGCCATGATCGTGTGTGATATAATTCATCAATATTTATCACTCTCGCCCACGTGCGCGCTTATTTCCATATTATCTCAAGTTTTCTTATACACCACACACACACACACACAGCACTTACACCAGCGAAATAATGTCAGTTCATTAGAGAGAAGTTAGCGGCGAGTTGTAGAATTTAGCTGTGTAAATCAAGCTTTCCCCTGCGCACGCTAGACAAAAAACATGGTACAATAGCTAAACTGGGTGGTATTTTGGGTTAAAGGGTTGTGACGTTTATTTAGATTTTATTCGGTGTGTATTCTATGTGTTGTGGGTGTGGAATATATACATATGTTGATATATTCTGTGAAAGGAGAAATACTGCCTATAACCTAACATTCATTGGACAAGACAGATGGAACTATAATTTAGATCTTAGTGTAAATATTTAAACTTTATACAATAAAACTATTAATCATTGAGTATGAATTCTACAAAAATATTTATACTCAGCGTATGTATATGTATATCTTGAAGAATGGAAACAAGTATGGTATATGCTAATTACAGGTGACCATGCCGGCCGTAAGGGCATAGCCTATGGGAAAGTGCCTTGTTAGCATCGCCTGAGGCTATCAAATCTCCACGTAGCCTGGAGTAATTTAATCTTCGAGCTTATAGCAAGTTGTAATTTGAGATAATATCATCTGTACAGATATACGCAGATATTAATTTTTTAATGACTAATGTACTTGAAGAAGAGTGTTAAAAAATCTTTTACACATTGTGAACAACTTAATATATGTGGAACAAATTTAACCCTTGACTACGAATAACTTCATCTAGCGAAAAAAAGTTAATCCGTTGGAGATTTTCTTCATAAAAAGTAATAATCTAAATTAATGTTCGTGGTACGTAAAGTGCTGGGCTATTTATAACCCTCGCTCTTGTGTGTATACAGGTCTGGATTTATAAATTCAAAGCCTAAAGTTCTTTGGTTAAAATGAGTTCAAAATTTTAAATACTAGCACAATATACTATGGATATAGCCGGTTGAAGATTAAAATTATTAGCTAGAACCAATAATAAATATTTTTAAATATTCAAAACAATGGTTAATATTCGGCTCTGTAACCTTGCATAATCTTGCCAGTTGTAAGATCTACGGTAGTCTGGCACTGAGCCCGGCCCTGTACATGTGTTTATGCATTCTGCGTGTATGGCTGATCTATATATAGGTAGAATGTATCACGCTAATGATGCCGGACCGTGGACATTCTCTCTGCATTTGGTACGAAATACGTAATATGTCCATAAACCAGCGACCGTCTTTTGTTCAGCTGCCTTTACCTGGTAACAGAACCAGTGTATGTACATATGCGGCAACTCTCTCAGCCCAGAGTTAATAGTAGCTAACCATCAGCTTGTTTTTGCAACGAATTCGCCACTAATAAGCTAAAAAACAAAGGGAATTTTCAACAAAGGGAATTTTCGTCAAAAACATGCAGAAGTTGAACTTCTATGGAGATGTAGAAATCAAGCAAAAGTTTTCGAATAAATTTGAATGGAGCAGATAAAATGGTTGAGGTTTTGAAACTGTTTAATTTATTTGGGTACTGTTTTTTCTTTAAAAATAAAATGAATATGCTGAATAGCATTCTTATAATATATATTTTTAGTTAACAAGTGTTGAATAGAATTTCAACAACCTTTCAATATAAACCATCTTATGGATGAACCAACCCTTTCAAAAATTTCCATTTGAAACAATCTGTTTTTTTAATTAAAACCGTCACGTATGCGTTCCAATAACAATAAGCTATAATAAGTTATGGGTCTGGGTTCGATAAGAGGCACAGACCAATTAGGGATCCACCTACACGTTATAGTGCAGTGTAGAGATAATCATTATCTAATCTGATCCCGCGCGCAACATATGAGTTCTCTCTGGTAAGTTCTGAATGCAGTGTAGTTGTTTCTTTGTGTCCGACACCGCCTACTAGTAAATTTCTCACCCACGCCTTCTGATGTTTCAATTTCGTTCGTTTGTTATTTTGTCTCTCACGATATTCATTCTGACATAAAACGCAGGTATACAGCTTAAGTGTTCCATATGCTAAGATTATTCTTCATAATTCAAGCAAATAAAATATAACATGTGAGATGTGGCTGTCAGTTTCATTTTTGCATAAAAACTTGAAGGAATGCTGTACAATTTCAGTGCCGTAGATTTCAGTATATAAATTTAGCGAAGCATTACTTTGTTGCAAATTCTCGCATATATAAAGAGAATGTTTCATTATTCTTTAGAATGACAAGTAATTATAGATATGTAGATAATTTATGTTGCAACGACAACTAAATGATGTATTGTTTCCATGTGTGTAGCGTGTAATTGCAACGGCTTCTCCAATCGGTGTTTCTTCGACAAAGATCTTTACAACCGAACCGGGCACGGTGGACATTGTCTGGATTGTTCGGCTAACCGCGATGGACCGAATTGTGAACGTTGCAAAGAGAACTATTACCAGCGTGAAGATCATTACTGTGTAGCGTGTAACTGTGACCCGGTTGGTTCGAGAAGCCTGCAGTGTAACCGCGAAGGACGTTGCCAATGTAAACCAGGTGTGACCGGTGATAAATGTGACCGTTGCGACGTGAATCATTACGATTTCAGCTCGCAAGGATGCAAGAATTGTGGTTGTTCAGAAGCAGGCTCCAGATATAACCGCCCAACGTGTGATCCGATTAGTGGAGTTTGTCATTGTAAGGAAAATGTTGAAGGCAAACGATGCAGAGAGTGTAAACCGGGCTATTTCAATCTGGATTTGGACAATGAATTCGGATGTACACCTTGTTTCTGTTATGGACACTCGTCGGAATGCTCCACGGCTTCGGGGTATTCACAAGTCGTTATGGAGTCGATGTTTGCACGTACGACGGAAAGATGGACAGGACAAGATGAACGCGGACGACCAATTACGATTCAGTATCATGGACTGACTCAAACTATTGGAGCTTCCTCAGAAGGCTATGAAACTGTGTACTTCCTAGCACCTGATCGGTTTCTGGGCGATCAACGAGCTTCGTACAATCGCAACTTGAAGTTCACCCTGCGTATTGGTGAAAATGGACCGAATCCTACGTCGGGTGATATTATCCTCGAAGGTGGTGGAACACAAGTAACAAATACCATCTTTGCGCAGAACAACCAACTGCCTTCAGTGCAGGTAAGAAGGTATATGAAAAAGGTAAGAGTTACTTGATGAATATCATGTGCTTCTTTCTAGAATCAAGAGTACATTTTCAAACTCCACGAACACCCTGACTATGGATGGCATCCACGGCTCTCGGCCAGATCATTCATGTCTATTTTAACAAACTTGACAGCTATTAAGATACGGGCAACGTACACACCACACGGTGTCGGTTTCTTAGACGATGTCCAATTGGAATCCGCCAACCGCGTGTCTGCAGGTGCGCCCGCCACCTGGGTAGAACGTTGTACCTGTCCACAGGGTTACGTGGGCCAGTTCTGCGAGTCTTGTGCACCAGGATACAGACACTCCCCCGCCCTCGGCGGTCCGTTTATGCCGTGTATTCCGTGTGATTGCAATAAACATTCGGATATTTGTGAATCGGAGACGGGCCGCTGTATTTGTCAGCACAACACGGCCGGTGATAATTGTGAATTATGTGCGAGAGGTTTTTACGGAAATGCCTTGGAAGGTAAGATACACATATATACTTTAGGACGGCATAATAAAGTTTTTGAAAAACTAAGTATCATATCGAGTTTTTTGGGAATAAAGATTGGTAGATACTATTTTGTATAGGTTCTCCTAACGACTGCAAACCTTGCCAGTGTCCGGGCGGTGGTGCTTGTATGCTAATGCTCGATGACACATTGGTCTGTCTGGAGTGTCCCGAGGGATACGCAGGACCACGATGTGACCTCTGCTCTGATGGTTATTTCGGAGATCCCACAGGAAAGTTCGGTCCAGTTACCCAGTGCAAACCATGCGATTGTAACCAGAATGTAGATCGTAATGCGGTTGGTAATTGCAATCGAACCAGCGGTGAATGTTTAAAGTGTATTCACAATACGGGCGGCGCATACTGTGACCAATGTTTACCGGGTAAGTGAAACTTTATAACCTGTAAAACCTTGGCAAATGTAGTTACATGTGATTATCATTATCTACCTTCAATATTTTATTTATCTTGTATTAAAAAATGTGTCGATAAGATAAGACACACATAATTCATTACAATGCATGTGATTGTTACTCTGTGTTGTGCTCTCACGTTTCTTATTTCATTCGTTAACAGTCAATGTTGTAATCAATTGTATACATTTGACGGTTGTAAGTGCTATAAAAAACCAGTATTTTGTTTGTGTAAACAAATGTTGTTTAAACAATTGCTTGCAGGTTACTATGGAGACGCATTAGCATTGCCTAAAGGCGATTGTAAACCATGCAAATGTTACCGCCCGGGAACAGAAGAAAGTTTAGAAAATGGCGAACCAATCTGTGACCAGACACGCGGTAACTGTAAATGTCGGCCGAACGTCAAAGGGCACAATTGTGACCAGTGCGAGGATGGTTATTACAATATTATGAGTGGTGAGGGCTGTCAACCGTGTAACTGTGATTCAATTGGTTCAATTAATGGAACTTGTGACTTGTTCACCGGCCAGTGTTATTGTCGACCAGGTATTACCGGGTAAGTTAAAACACATATTGTCGTGGTTATAGATGTTGGTTAACCAATGCGGTTACAGATTGAGGTGTGACCAGTGTGAGACGTACAAGTATGGGTTCTCCTCGGAAGGTTGTAGGGATTGTGAGTGTGATCGGATTGGTTCTAAGAGTTTACAGTGTCATGCTACTACGGGCCAGTGTCCAGTAAGTGTGGTTTAAGTTTGTACTCTAACGTAATTTAGCACTTAACACTCAATTCTAACCTAGCTTTTTCTTTGTCCATCATTACCGGTATATATTTAACAAGTACACTTTTTTTTAGCGAGATTAAACTTGAATATTTATTAAACTAGTACACTTTTTTCTTGGGCAAGAATAAACTTGCACAAAAAAGTATTGCTAGGAAAAGTTCATAGAATATTCTAATTGTCTAATATGTAACAGTGTCTGGACAACGTCGAGGGCCGCAAATGTGACAGATGTAAAGAGAACAAATACGACAGGAAACGCGGTTGTATCGACTGCCCAGCGTGCTATAATCTTGTACAAGAGGAAGCCAACCGCCATCTTGCCAAGTTACAAGAATTCGAACGCAAGTTGAACGAAATCAACAGCAGTGCAATAGTGATCAGTGACCATGAGTTTGATGAGAAGCTGAAACAAGTACAGAAAGCCGTAGAAGATTTAGTGAAGAAAGCACGGCTAGCGACGGGCGGTGATGACAAAACACTGTTGGAACGATTGAACGCAGTGCGAGAGAGACAGCGACAAGTGTCGAGGATCTTGGAGGAAGTGGAAGAGAATATGCAAGTAGCAGAGGAAAGAGGCATGCAAGGATTAAGGAATGTTACAGAAGCGGGTAATCATATAGACGAAGCGAGAAAAGAACTAAATGTAAGTGTTTTTGAATAATAAAATATGTATATATTAGTTAATATAAAACTAAATCAAATAGAAAGACCCATAACCTTCTAGATAACAGTGTAACCTACACTGTTAATGAGAAGTACTTGGATTGAAACTTACCATTGTAATTAGTAATACTAACTCACAAAAGCATACACGACAAATCTTGATTTATTTTAAGGGATAAAACTTATTTTGTAATATGTAGAATTTATAAATTTCTTTTACCCCTTAATACAACACTGCGCTCAGTTAAACGTCAAACGCAAAAGACGAACATAACCTATAATAGAAGTATACACAACGGTATCAAGTGTACAATGGTTTTAATACAAAATATTATTATTACAGCGCGCTTTAGAAATCCTGCGTACCGATGGTGCTACAGCTTTACAAAATGCACAAGACCGTGCAAAAGAATTCGGTCAACACTCGGACACTATGACGAAAATGTCACTCGAAGCCCGGGAACGTGCCGATGATCTAGAAAAACATGCAAAGGAAATTGAAAATATCGCGAAGAAAGCCAGAAACATCTCGTCACAAGCACAGGACATGTACAAACAAATACAGGAAGATCAATTACAGATAAAGTAAGGTTACATACAGTTACAATTAGAGTTTTCTAGCATGAGATATTATATTATAAATATTGCGCATAACATTATTCATTTTGATTCGGTGTGTATTTTAGTTGAATTTGATGTTAATAATGGGAATTAATTTTTAGCAATGATGTACACGACTTGGAGAATAAGATTGAACAATCAGGTTATGATTTGGAACAAGTGCAGGAAGCGGCTAAGGACGCTTTGGATCGCGCCACAGAGGCTGAGAAAAGTGCACTGGGAACATTGAATGACGTGCAGAACTTGCGTATACCTGCTGTAAATATTAGCGTGCTCAGAGTGAACGCGGATGCCACTAAAAACGAGTCGTTACGATTGTTGAACGCTACAAACAAGTTAATTGACAGTAATGTGGATTTGTTGGCGAATATCCGTGAACAAAATTCCGTGGCACAAGATTTACTTGAACAGGGCCGAGAACAACAGATTGCCATTAGTGATTTGTTGAGTGAAGCTGATTTAGCGCACAGCATAGCAGAGAATGCAGTTAATCTGGGCGATCAAACTTTAAATGAAGCAAAAGAAACCTATAATACTTTAGCAGGTAAGAGCGTGAAACTAGAATAGAATAAAACGCATAAAACTGAACTATCGCTTATAACAAAAATTTTTCATGATTACAATACTTTCTTTTTATACTATGTATAAGAAAATAAAAATACAGATTTGTTCATTGGTGTAAAAATTGTCGCATTTTAAACAAATTGTGCTGTAATTTTTTCCTAAAAAGACTTTTGGTGATATTGCGAAATAAAATTATTATTCTTGCCTTGTAAATATTAAGAAATTAAATTAATGCTTTTTCCCTTAGATAATTGTATAAGTTTATTCTAGAAATATATGCCTTCTGGGTTTGATTGTTCTAGAATTATTTTAATTCTCTTTCAGGTTTCGATAGAGAAGTACAAGCGAGTAAGAATTCAGCTGAAGAAGCACTGAAACAGATACCTGAGATACAACGTATTATTGACGAAGCAAAGAACAAGACAGACAGTGCTAAACTTTCGCTTGAGGGTGCAAGGAAGAATGCACAAATAGCTCGTGATGTGGTCGTACAGGCACAGAAAGAATTTGCCGAACCAGCATCAGAGAAAACGGAAGAAATCCGTTCAGAAGCGGATAAGATGCGTATCACAGCCGGGAAACTGCGAGATGAGGCAGAGAATCTAGCTGGCCGTGTAACTGTGACAGATCACAAGTTGAAGGGGTTGGAAAAACAAATCACAAGCAATGGCAGTATTATTGATAATGCTAAAAAAATGGTAAGTTCTATTGTACCAATTGTTGAACTACATTGTCTTCATTTTTGGCTACTAAAGTACACTGTTATTTTCTACTGGACTGGTAGTTTGTTTTGATAACAATATGATTATCATCTATTTTTGTTTCTAGGTAAATCAAGCAAGCACTGAATCCAAAGACGCTTCAGAAAAAGTCGCCAAAGTCATGAACGATGTACAATCGATCATAGATGAACTGAGCGGTTTACCCGATATTGAACCGGATCACTTGGCTGCCCTGGAGAAGAAACTGCGCGTCGCCGAAGAACGATTGAAAGCTGCGAAACTAGAAGAACGTATGGAACGACTGGAGAAAGAAAGAATTGAACAAACTACACTGATAAAGAACTATAAAAGCGAATTAGAACGTCTGAAAGCTGAAGTGGAAAATGTCGAGGCAATAATGAAAGCCTTACCCTCACATTGCATAAAAACTGTCACTTTAGAGCCATAAGGCCACACCCCCTCTCCCGCATTCCCCCACTCCTCCCTGAAGAACACGTGCCATTTTATTAGTGTAATTGTATAATTCTTGCATTTATTTGTATATTTCTTATGATTGTGTATAATATAACGTTTTATTTTTCGGTTTTTTAAACATATTAGAGAATAGTATAAATATATATATTTTATATATGAAGACAATAATATGAACAATGCGAAAGACGGAATATGAATCCTGATGAATTAATGTTTTTTGTTTCTATTTAGTAGAGTCCCATGCAGGTGAATATTTTTCTATCTTTTTTTATACCAAAGATACCAGTTTTTTGTTTTTATATAAGTATATAAGTTTTAGTGTTTACAAAGAAAAACTTACTCAAAGCAATGACTCACTGCCAGGATTTCTTCTAATTTTGTAGTTGTATAAGTACAAATGTAAGCAAAATTACAGAATAAATACATACATTGTAATAATATTCTATAAGGTTTTAATTTTACTTGAATTCACTCTCAAATAATTCAAAACTACATCCGCCATATTTACTTTTGCAGTGAAATGTCATTTAGTCAATACTACTAGCGCCATCTATCCGCCACACAGTCGTACTACAAATGCTTTATCAGGCATTAGCACACGCACCGGCTGTTTGCAGTGCGGAGAACAAACATCAGAATTAAGCAAGATGGCTGCGCCCAGTGTGTTTTATACTGTAATGTGAGTGTTTTTAGTTGTTTATTAGTGTTAAATTCATAGACTAGGTCATGGCGGACGTGAATATTGACTTATCCAAACTGCCCGAAGACATCAGGGACAAATTAGCCGAGTTGGATTTGGAATTATCTGAAGGTATGTTTAAAATTATTTTTGACATCTCTGTCCGCTCTGTACCAACCCTATACACACTATACGCGCTCTCCGAATACGTACACATTCAAATCAATAAATCCTCTCCTATTTGGGGGAGAGATAGATCTGTATGTTATTATTATAAATCATTATGTTCAGTGTAAAAGTTTTCTACAAAATATTGCATTACTGGGCGTGCTTATAACAACAGGAATGTTGGTTATTTGTTCTTAACAAAATGTGTGTATGTTTTAGATGTATTTAAACAATGGAATAATATATAAATACATATATAGTGTGGATATTTCGGTGTATAAAGTATTATATTGAACGTAGTTTATATTGATAAAATGCTGTAGACATGTTTTGTGGACAATGAACTTGAAATATCAGTTGCTACCCCTATGGGAACGATTGTATGGTAGTTAATAGGTGTAATGCAGGATATACTCGTATCCTGTCACCTGGATATCATTGTAATTTCTTTCTACAACTTGCTTAGCTTATAACTGTGTCATTAACGCTGCATAAAATTATGCGAATAGTATTTTTATACCTGTATTTAACTAGATAAGACTATTAATTAAAGTCTGTTAATTTATTTATAAATATGATATAGTAATTACGATGTGCTATGTAATGTAGGGTAATTAATTTATTAATTCGTGTAATCTATAACGTATACGTAATATATATATACTAAATGGTGCAAAGGTATCCTAGTTTTTTTTAACGGGAAATCTATTATGAATTTCCACTTGTTGATATTGGCAAATGAAACAATAGCATCTAGTGTAAACATTAGAGATAAGATAAATATTAATTTTGTATGTATTCGTTAGCGTTAGATAAAATAAATTTAATTTTTGACACAGACTGAACTGAAAAAATCAATTTTATAGGAATTCCAATATAATTCTTATAATCTTTTCCAATATATTTTACCCTGTATTTAAATAAATGTTTTCGTTAGTAATTCATGTTTTGTTGAAATAAAATTTAGTATTTTTTAAAATATTTGAAAATAAACTACACATTGCGTACCTGTTTGCATAACATTAATGCTACAATGGGGACAGAGATTTGATATTGTGGGGTTTTTATTTGAAATTTAAGTTGAACCCGCATCTTATAAAATGCGTTACCTTGAAATGGCTTTGCATCTTATGATATTTAATATTAGTATCAAGTTTAGCAATATATAATCAACACTTAGGATTTAAAGATATTTGATAGTTTATTTAAGTTTTATTTTCACGTTTTTACAAGAGTTTTTTACATAACTGCATCTGACGTTTGTCAACAATAAGTTAATATGTAACTATGTACTAGTTAAACCTGGTTAAACCATAAACCATATTTGATTTTTTCATAGGTCGATAATAAACATGTTAAGTGGTTAAATATTAAGGGTAGATCAACCTCTCCTCACCTCTCAGCTTAAAAGTAAACATTTTATTTAATTGCTAGAAAGTACTTATAATTACTAATACTTAATTGATATGCGCTCTACTAATTTGAACCTCCCCGATATACATATATGAAGTGTATAAATTTATATATGTCTATGTAAATTTCTACTTAATACAGCTCTGTACCAGGAACCCCGCGTAATATCACTTGCTGTGTCCCTAATGGAACAAACTTATTATTTAATATGAATTGTCAATCAGTTCTTTGATAGTACATATGCTAATATGACTCATACTATATGTATGTATGTATGGTATGTGTGTATTGCAGGTAATACACCCCCCTCCCACTCTAGCTAAAATACTGTTATTTCACATCAACCAATACATTATTAAATAATTCATACCACTAACCATATGTTATATCTTGAAACGTAGCTAAACATATATTGATTGTATGATTCATGTAATTATTTCCTTACATAATGTATTTGTATGTTTCATTCTTTACTACATATAGTTGGGATTCTGAGAAGAAATTGATGGTCTTACATTGTATTGATAGTTCTTGTCAAAGAGAAAAAAATGATATTTTTTATTGCATCTGCAAACATCACTTACCAAAATTATGTGTACTGTTTTTTTTAAATCAGAATTCTTATAGCAATTCTACAGATGTTAATAATGTGCTTAGATCTATTTCTATTTCCCTAGCAACTGTGCAACAGGCGTTGCTATTTTGTTGCTATTGACGTTTCAACACAAATGCGTGTATTGCTAAAGCCCGTTTTACACTATACAATATTACGTTTATCATCTAATGTATGTAAGTCGTAATCACAATTAAAAATACATAATTATATATGCTAGGCTATGGTTTTAAATCCACGTATCAAAACATTCTTTACAATATCGAATGCTGTTCGCATTGTAGCATTAATCGTACAGCGGACAGCGTAAGCAATGTGTAGTTTCGTTTCGATATTAGCAGTCGATGTTCTTGTAAGATTCTTCGTATTTTGAGTGCCGAACCGATTTTCATATAGAAAAGACCCACTATGACGTGTATCCAAATGTATACACACGGCAGTCAAAGTGTTAACATATATTTTTCATAATTTTAAATGTTTATTCGTACTTGCTAAGATTCCTAACTGCGTGTGTGTGTGTGTGTGTGTGTGTGTTTATATTTCTCAAGAGTAATTGTCCATTCCAGAGATGACGTAATAACTTTGAGAAATTTCTAACGAATGACTAACGTATTGTCTGGTCACTGGTGACTGTGATCTAAGTCTTGTTGTGTTTTGTTCTCAACAAATTGTGATATACTAAAAAAAAACAGTTGCCAAAGTAGGAAGTAATTCGAGAATTGTTTGTATAGTATTATATAATTGTATTTAACAATATGTTTTTATAAGTATTGTGCATTATATCTGTATTGGTAGTAATATTTAGCTAAACATACTGGGTGTTTGTAAAGATACAACTGCAGACTTGTCTGGTCAAGTCAGAATTTGTATGTGTCATTCTTCCGAACCTTACGGAATGCAGTTGTACCACGTCACCAAGTAAAAAAAATAGCTGTAGCTATTACAGAAAACCCTAAACCAATATCAGTTTTCCTCTCGAAAAAATTAAACTAAAACCAACAATATCCATTTTGCCTTATAATATTTATTGTACAAGATAAATTTTATGTCAGTTTTTAATACAAATGTCTTTAAACATTTTATTGTAATACTTTGCCAAACCAATTTCAGTAAAGACCCACTATGATGTGTATCCAAATGTATACATACAGAAGTCAAAGTGTTAAATCTGTCAAAATAATAATCGAATATTATATATAAATATAGTGAATTGTTACAGAACAGCAGCTATTGTATAAGTTAGCTGTTGTACGTGGTAAGAGAAAAAATAACGGTATTTTGTGTACCGGAAATAGTAGTACCTTATATAGTACGCACTCATACGGTGTACCTTCCTATAGACTGTACAAGTACAGTCAAGTTCGAGGAATACATATGCTTGATGCATAAGCAATCAATGACAGATACATACAAAAGTAGACAATGTATATATGGCTATGCTCATAATTTCTACCAACTTAACAAGACTAGCTTCCATCTGAAATTGTAATTTGTGATCAGCAAATCAAAATCCCCATAATATCAAGTCTACCCCTATTGTAGCATTTTGACTGCCAGGATTTTCAGAAAAGGGGTCTCCCTTGCCTCGAATATATTAGGTACATTTTAAATACAACTATGTATATAATAGAATACACGCAACGCCTGGATGTATATCCAAATGTATACACACGGCAGTCAAAGTGTTATAGCGACAGATAAGTCTTAAAGAACTCGATTCTATTTTGTTATAAACTTGTTTTAAACATAAAAAAAGTAAATTTGAGCTTCCTCTTCTGTGGTAACTCCTATTTCCTGCATTCTCTGTAGAATATTCCCCTTTGCTACAAGCTTATAAGTCTAGCCCGTATAGCAGATAACTCATTTGACCTCAAAACGAATATAACTCATCGACGACTTTGAAATAACTTCCTTCCCGTACCATTGGTTTAGTTTTCCTCTTTACCGTGTAGAGTACAGCACAGTCTGTAGTGTTGATTTGGAACTAAACACGTATATAAGTATTGACAGAAGTAGGGAAAAATGTATTTCAATTTTCTAGCTCTAATTCCGCGAATTAAAAGCTTATTTCTCTCATCATTGTAGCATTAATGTTATGCAGACAGGTAAACAATGTGTAGATTCGCTTTGCTATTGTAGGGTTTTGATTCGAAAAATTTATATTGAAACCATGAATGTTAAAAAGCATGCTGGTTTTTTTATTTTTAGAATTTTAATAGAGCCATTACAGTTCGAAGATTTTTTCTTAATATTGCTCCATTGAATTCGGTGCAGGAAATATCGCTATAAATAATATAGTTTATTAGGAAATTTTGATGACCAAATTTATTAGAATATTATATACGTTTGATGAATCAACATTTAAATGTCAGTGTATATAGTTATGATATACTTATTGTGGTTAACGTACTCTATATTGAAATTACATTCAATATAAAAATATTATATTCAGTATACAGTAGGCATGTCTAGCTATGTATCATTTGAAAATATTACTTGTTTAATGTAAACTATACTATCTGTAGTCACAGTAAGATTGTACCAAACCTATTGTTATATAATTCTTTTCACAAGATTGAATAAATTTACAAAAATTTACTATTCATTCTCTTCTACGACATTGAAAAAGATATCTTTATTATTGTGACAGTTTTTTAGAATGTTCTATGCATAGATATTATAGATAGTATGTATGTACAAGCTCTCTATGCATAGATATTATAGATTGTATGTACATATAAGTCTCCTTATGCATGTATATATGTGTGCATGTAGTATTTCGTATATGACACATACACACATGTACATACATCTGAAGTGACGTATGTATCACGCTTGTGATTTTGTCTGACCAATCAGCTACTTGATTCTAGTTGGTTTCAATTGTGTTAACTGTCGATAAATCAGCCCTCGCGCCACAGCCTCGGCTGATTGTCGCAGGTCACAAACAAACAGTATATGGAGCACAGCGTGATGCATACATACATACATAGAGACCTTAGCTTCTAGGCTTACATACAGACATAGTTCTCTATATTACATATATACATACAGCCAGATCTACTTGACACATATATACGTACATAGGCTTCTAGGCACATATATAGTGTGTTTACACACAGATATACATAGGCTTCTATGTATATATGTACATAGTATGTACGTACACATGTACATACATACGCAGACTTCTAAAGACGCCATTTTCATTACATTCTATGTCAATGGTACATGAAATGCCACGACAGATCATGAAACGACGTATTTTACAACGAGACTACGATATATGTATTCGTATACATACATACAAGAATACCTATAGTATTCTTATGGCCATACAGGCAGGTACTAGAGTATAGTGATACATAATTAGAAATTACATTGACTAAATACATGTTATAACGATATTTGTACACATACATACACATGAGTAGCATGTATTTCATTAAACTTGCACTTACGAGAACATATCTTAATTCTATATAAATATTTAGTAATACTTAATAAAAAGTATCGTTAGAGTATATATTTATTTATTTTTACATATATAATTAGTATATTTGTACTCCTACATACATGTGTATGTATCTAAATATACGTTAGGAATGAGTATATATTAACATTACGTCCTTGCTTGCATCTGTACAAGAATAACACTGTATGTATGTATGTACGTGTGTGTGTGTGGGGGGGTATTGTGTCATATTTACAACGTTCCATTGTTCTACAGCACTTGTCTACATGTTCTCAGCACGGTACACATTGTTAGAATTTCAATATTTTTCCAAATACTACATTTAAAAGTAAAAATACTATATATTCTGATGATATTAGTATGCCAAGCCGCTAGTATAATTTACCGATTTGTACACATGTGTTACAATACACATGTCATAAGGGCCCAATGCAGTGCTAACAGTTTGACAAACACTTGTCAACGACCAACTCACATTATTCACAATGCACTGGGCACAGCTGTTTTTGATCAACGTTAAATATATGGCCGTAAGTAGCTGCGTGGGTCTCTCTCTCTCTCTCGCTTCGTAATAGCACAGGGCCCACACTCGGATATTAATAATTTTAATCATTACCCACTAATTACATATCCTTATTCATCGACCCAGCCAGCTAAACTGTAAAATATAACTGTACATTTAACCAAAATGTACATATTAATTTATTCTTATATTAAGTTTTACATTTGGCATATTGGTTAGTTATTATTTTTTTTCCCTGACCCCCCCCCCATGTGCGCAAACTCGCACGTGTCACGTCCACGCCAGATGGTAGGGTTGACCCCGCCCTTCCCCCACCACTACTATTCGCATCACTACTCTGATTGGTTGTCATTTATTTTCCTCCCCTGTTGTTGGCTGCTTTGAAACGCAATTGCACATAGAAGCCTGATATTTGACTATTTATGTAACCACATTCATTACTCGGTGACCAAGTAGTTGCAACCTGATTACACTTGACCAGTGTTGACAGGTTCACACGCTGCTACAGTGTTGCAAAACACTACAGTGGCAACAATTATTTAGTATCTGGTTGTAATTGTATAGAAGGCGAGGGAGATACAGAATTTTTCTAGCTTCTAAATGAAAAATATTCACTGATAAATCAGCATTAATACTACCGAGTCGATTTCGTCAAGGGAAGACCCACTGTGATGTGTATCCAAATGTATACACACGGTAGTAAGACTGTTCAATAAAACTATACCAACTGAACTGATGTGAAATTATCGAACTACAATTTAAACTGTAGTTCAATGTTACACAGTTTAAACAGACGGCCATGAGAGTGTTTTTGTTCTATCAATTCACAAGCAAGCTGGATAATATGTACCAATAACTATGTATATATATATATTCTCGATAAGTTGTTCGTGGCAAGACAAAAATATCTAACGCTGACCTCGGACATGAGGCTGCAACTTTCGATATTAATAACATACATAAGTATTATGCATTTGCTATTAATTGGTATAAAAAATATTACAAC
>JAGJTL010000025.1:1975573-1991990 GCA_022063505.1 Calosoma granatense
ATACACATTATAGTGGGTCTTCCGCTTGAGAAAATCGTCCGCGGCAATCAAAATGTTAAATCTTGAAGAATTCTTAAAAATTTTAACTGAAATGACAATAGTAATGCTTTTATTTGTGAAATTGAACCTGTAATTTCATCGTTATGTAAAGTTCTCTAACTTTTTTTTCAAAATCACAACTAGAAGAAGTTTTTTTTTACTAATGCCTTAGCTAGCAATGGATTCTTGTGGTTTTCAGAAGAGTACCACACTACGTAGAATGCCTTTAGTATCTTCTTATATCCGGTACAAGTTTAAAAATGCCTAGAATGATATTCGAAACGGTATAGCGAAAAATTCTGGCCGTTATGAATTATGTATAAGACTTGGTGAACGTGAATCGCATTCCTAGAAGATTTTGCTCTAGCGCACACGAGCTCTCTCTCTCTCTCTCTCTCTCTCTCTCCGGTTAGGTTATTCACCAATACAAATATTCAATGTCAGTCTCCTTCGGTTTTTTATATAATGTCAAGTCCATGTTTCCAAATCTGTAGTTTTTTATCAGTGCGGTACGTGTTCAATTTTAAACCACAAATCAAAACCTTCTCAAAGTGAAACTACAAGTTGCTTATCTAACATTATTGCTACAAGGAGACGGAAAAATTTACTCCTTTAACACTTTGACTGCTGGGTAGATTTTCGTAAAAGGGTATATTAGGTATATACAATTTAAATATGAATGTGTATATAATAGAATACACGCATCGCATATGAACACACTACGATGTGTATCTAAATCTATACACAGGGCAGTCAAAGTGCTACGAAATATCTCTGTTGATATTTTCTCTGTAAAGCCCTACTGCACGCCTCTGTCTTTTATTGTAAATTTGTACACGCGTGCGTTAAAAAATTAACATTATAAATACTACACAAGTGACGTACGTTGGTTTTTGTAACAGTTTTTTTCACATTATGTAATTAACAGCATGATTATCAAACAGTTTTTTTTACTCCAATAACTTGTTACCAGCAAAAACAAAATATCTAGTTCAAAAGTTGCAAATCATACTTGATTATTTTTTACCAAAACTTGTAGCTCGTTACGGGACAAAATTGGTAACGAAATAATAATATTAGAAATAATTAAATAACATTTTTTAATTTAAATATCATCCTCTTAACCTGGAAGCCTCATTTGTAAAAAATATCAGAGTGTTAGTATGTTAGATTAACAAAAACATCTTTATTTTATTTAATTTTTCTTCTGCGACTATCTTCCCTTTATAATTACAAATGATTTTAATGTCCTCGTAAGAAAAAATTATCTGTCTCAACGAAAAAATACGAAGTTTTTCTGTACCTTGTTATGTGCTTACGAAATGTTACACATATCCATTCTCCACGACATAGAGTAGCTAATCTACTCTGTCCACTATCCATACGAAGCGGCACAAACCATTGCCACACCCATGTACCGCTCTACTAGGATACTGGACTGGTTTAGCTGTGTGATTGATAGTCAATGTTATATAGAACTACACTGGTCACTTACGTAGAGAGAACGGAGTTACTCGCCCGCGACCATAACTCGCATCTAAATACCGAGAATGTCACATTGGCCTTGAGCAAATGTACTATGAAACAACCCCACGCACTGTAGTTTATCTTAGGGAACAAAAACCAGACCGCGCGCGCGCCGGCAGTGAAATATTAGTTCAACTGTAATATCAAATAAATTATGGTCAACTCCATGCGTAGACGATATGATTGTTCATAAAAACAGGGAGACAATATCGAATAGTATCTTTGGGTGGCATTAATGTTAGGTAAGCAATACGTTCGATATTATTCTTAACCATCACCTGGTATAAATTGGATTATTATGTTTCTTTTCCTGTAAAAACTTCCCTTGCAAAAGCTTCCTTACAACTTCTCATAAGAGAGAAACTTCCCCTGAAACAGATACCAATATCGAATATCCATAACCAATAACTGCTCACCGGGGTCGTTATTTCTAATCGGTACATGCTGCTGGTATTAATGTTAATTCTAAATCTCCGCTCTCTCTCTCTCTGAACGAAAGGTTGATTTTATAACCTACCTGAGCAAGGTATACCACATGAAATCGCTGTTTCGCTCGTACAATATTGAAATGTCACGCAATTATATTGTTACGCCCGGCGATAATATTAATCTCGATGGATGAAAATACACGCTGGGTGGTTGGTAATTGACGGATAGCATGTGAACTGGTTATAAAACTAATAGTAACCTGGTAGGTTTAGCTATAAGCCTAGCACCAGTCTGAACACCCTACTTCTCATGGACTTCCATTTAGATGATACTTAAATTTTATAGCCAATAGCTGGAAAGTGTACTAAAACTGTGAATAAAGGTTTTTGTTTTATAAAGCCAATCTCACTTTGAAAACCCTTTAATTATATTGGCAATGAACTGGGAAATTCAATTTCCCTTTTATGCAGGATGCACTTTGGGTCAAATGCGGAAAATGACAATTATCTGAAGTCTGTTCACATAAATAGGAAATTGGTGATTACATTTACTTCCATATCAATGAAAAAAACTGTGGTATTATAGTTAAAAAATGTTTCTCCTCTGCGAAGAGTACTAAAGGAGTAGTGACAAACGAGGAGGCAGCATTTCTAAATTTCTTATTCTCATTCTATTGAAAATTTCTGCCACAATTGTATTTGCTGGCGTCCATTTTCATGTGACGGTACGCACGGGTTCGTTATACAACAATAACAACGAACTGCAACTCGAAAAGGAATATAAAGAGTAACGACATCATTAGCAATAACCGACCTCATTATGGTTAGGACCCGCGCGCACACACACATCCGTCGTATGCGCATGCGTCGGTTGTAGTATTCTGCCAAGCCTTAGATAATCAAAACCGCAAGGATTTTCCGTCTAACACAGTGCTACGATACAGTATTATACACAAAAGCATAGTCGCTAGCTTCAGAAGTAGTTGGGTCTAGTTTTTATATTTCCAAATTATAATGGTACATACTCCCTTCAAGGTTATGTTATCTTTGTTTTTTTTTTGCTCAACTCTTCTTACATTCGTTTGCAAATCATGAAATCCAACGAGTTCGTTTAAAAGTGCTGGAGCACGACCAGAGTCATTATCTCTGTGTGTTGGCTACCTTCTAATCAGAAGCCATCAATCTTGATGCTGGTTAAAAAATCTCTCTCGTGATCCATTGATTCATAACTGGTAATTTGGTGTTACTCCTTCCTAGCGAAACTCTGCTACCGGCGCTTATCATCGTATATAACACTTATACATACATAGCCAGTTACTACATATACACAAACTTAACTTTTATGTATGTATTTAAATAGCAGAGATTTACACTTGTAAATAAATACCTGGTCATTATACATATATACAGCTCAGTATATAATATAGATATATACATACATAGTACGGTATACATATATACAGCTCGCTACATAATATAGATACATACACATACACACACACACACAGAGAGGGCAGCCATTGTTCCGGATTGTGAGTCGCGATGGTCACTCATGCGTACACTGTAATTGCATTTGCATAGCAGATACACTGTAAAACAAGGTTCGCGTGCCCGCTTAATTCGACCTGTGGTCGCCTTCGGTGCATTCTACACACCGCGCGCACCATGCATCACTTGTTACAAGTACACCCCCCCTCCCTGCTCCCCTGCCTTCCCTATATACATGTGTGTCTATATATAACTTAACAATATGTTCAACATTCTGTGACCTTGATATGCTGTAAAGTTGAAAATTGTATTAGACATGTTTCATTAAACATCATTCATTGGTCGATGCTTCCATTTGACATGGATAACTGGGCTACTGGGTTAGGGGAATTTCGGTTAAATTGTTGGCAACACGTAATCGTTAAATATTATTACCCTGAGTTAGAAATTAAATCTAACAGGGACAGGTAAACACGCATAGATTCGTTTTGATATTGTCTAGGGATTTTGATTGGAGAATTACGAAGAGGTCTTGAATACCCTCTTGTTCTCACTGGATTTCGCTTTAAAACGAATTAGAAAACAGTAGAGTTTGATGGTGAATTATTCATAACGGCATATCGCTACACACACACAGACCAGCCAAGGCAGGTGAACTAGTAATATTCCATGATGATGGTATATTACCTCGGTAACGGTATCACAATCACCTGCTGCGATAAATCAATGCTACAATTACTAGATCATTCACCACATTTCTTCTTTCCGAACTCTACGAGTTCTCCCTCCGTTCGTTCCGATCTCCTATGTACCAAGTGATATTTATTGCCGTCTGCAAAGTTATTTATTACGAGTTACAACTGGAAGATCTCGAAATGCCAACCATTTGAACAAATGGCTTGTTTGTTTGTACATTGTTTATAACGAGAAGTTTTCAAATCAAATTCCCTGCTCCACTCCCCCTCCGAGTGGAAAACAATAATTCTGTCCAGCGGAATGTCAGGGATTCGAAGCCAGGTTGATATACATATTGCTTGTTCGAGTGTGCAGAAGGGTTGAATGTAATTCAACATTTAAGCAAGTAGGGATACTTTAAATTTATTTACTATCAAACTAACCGACCAGTGTATTAAAAATATTACAAGCAATCTTCCAATATTCTATTAGTTGTAAGAGCGAGTTATGATTGCAGTCCGTGGAATTTAATATTTGTTTTTTCATCTCTTCATACATTTATTAATGAAGCCTAATCAGCAAAAATAACTCGTAAAGTTGGAGATGTAACATCGTTCTCGTGAACTAGTTTGAGTTTTTCAAATCTCGCTGAAAAAACTGCTCGTTAATGAGTGTAAGAGCGTCATACGTTCTAGTCTAGTCTACGTATGATGATGACCCATCCTTAACGTGTATGTGTGTCAGTTTTTAACACCAACGAAGCGTTTTTATCAAACTTGCTTCAACTAGTTTTCTCGTACAAAATTAACCTGCATTCTCTAAACTGTGTTACCACTGGTGCTTTTAAACTAGAATGTCCAAAAATGTGTTGGGTTGTTGTCTTTAAACAACGTTATATGGCCAATAGTACGTGTTGCGCTACACATCTATGCGTATGTATGTGTGTAATTACATCAACTAATGCACACTGCAATGTGTTGCAATGTTGTCATTAGTCGTAGTACATTTAAATTAAATTGTTGATGCATCTGTTGCAATACAGCCTCGTTGCCGGTTTTACATGGAACAGCTATTATAGGTTTCACGTAAATTGGAATAATCCTAGAGAACAGTATCAATGAATATTGATTTAGGTTTTTTTAAAAAAATTTGTCGAAGTAAAATTATCGCTCTGTTTAACGAAAGAAATAAATCTACTAGAGCAGACACATGAAATGTATTAGTTTGAAATTCCACTAATGAAATATTCGCACAACTGTTGTACTCTGATTGTTCTCTCCATATGCAGAGAAGTAAAATCACAATTACTTGTATGCGAGAAATTCTATTTACTGACTGGTTTTACTTTCTGCTTGATATACAATTAAGATTACCGCGCAAATTGCAATACATTACACTAGTATGTTATGCAAACAGAATTACATTAGATAGAAGAATGACTAATGCATTTGCATTTGTAACTAGCATATTCTCTCTGACCACACAGCACATTGCCTAGGCTCTGCCAAGGACTAACGTTTCACAAAACTGGCCCATTTAGTTCTATAAAATAAGTTAACAACACAAGCTAGTGACTTACGCAAAATACTACTTCCGTAAAAGGATATGTTTGCATCTGCGTTTCACCATTTTTTTTTATATTAACACTTCGGTGAATTTCTCTTTAGGTACAGTAACATCTAAAGCAATCAAACATGGATTTCAACCTGAACACTGTTCAAGTGAACTTTTGTTAGTGCACAAATCAGTGAATGTAATAACAATGTACAGTCCGCACGCCGTCAATATGGGTGTGGCGACTGAAAAGACAGATACTTGATCCACCACACGGCCTGTTTATTCTCGCAAGTGCAAAAATGAAGCCGTTAACTTTTGAAAACCTCCGTCGCTTGATGGGCGGCGGCAGGAAAAAGAAGGACAAGGAGTCTTCCTTCAAACGGAGCGATTCGTTCAAGCGTATCTCGATACGAAAGAGCTATCTTGATCGGGGCGGTCGCAAAAAGCAACAGCAGAAACGAGAAACAGTCGTACAGGTACATCCTGACAGTGCAAAACCTGCAGAGACCGCTAGTAAGACTAAGACAGAACGTCCGGTGGAAGTGATGAATAACATTAAGGAAATAGAACAGCCCAGGAAACAGCACCAGCCACAGCTGCAGCAGGACGATACGAAAATCTCCAAAACTGCAGGCAAACTGAAAGAATCCAACGAAGGTCCAGGACAAAGTGTTATAGCTTATGGGAATTGGTTACGTGGAGTGCGAGTGACGAATGACACACCGGTTACTAGTACGGGAATTCGCGGTTGTGAACGGACGATAATCTATGTGCCAGCATCGGACGATACGCTTCCAGCACCGCCTGTGATCAGACAACTCTCGTCGTCACCAGTTTTTCGAAAAAAGTCGCCGATTCCTCGACGTAAAACGAAACCTGCCAGTCCGGCTCTGAAACGAAAGGAGAGCAATGATTCGGCAGTGGAGATGTTTCCTTGGGGTGATTCAGGCGAAGTGCCTAATCGCTCACCGCTGTTTATGCGAAGACCTCTACAAACTTCGCCTCCTCCATCGCTTATACCGGACGCCAATGATGAAATGTGCTCGTTATCGGTGAGTCTAGGTCGCATTTGGATGGACGCCCCAATGGCGATGGCACCTAGGAGTTTGGAACTGCCACGACCTGGCTCCCAATCTGCCGTCCAGGCGCACAATTCTCTGGACAGTGCACTGAAAGACCGACGAGAAAATCCAGTAGTCTCCAATAGGTTGCAAGGGAAACTTGCACCACCAGTAGCAAGAACACTATCGTCTACCAGTTCAGCTACGGCGTCTACTGGTTTATTCTCGAGTAAAGATTCCGGATTTTCCTTCTCATTGTCCATACCCAAGTTGACTGACTTCTCATCAACAACGGGTGCTGTACCTGCGAGTCGGGGATTCTTCCGTAAGAAACGACCAAAGCCGAAATTATCCGTGAGTAGAGATGGTTACTTTAAGAGAACAAGTGGCGCTTTAGTGGAGGTGAGACGAAACTCTGTCCGCCGGAAGAGCAGTAGAAAGAAAGCCGTACGGGGTTCTGGCAGACGAAAGAAGAACAAGAATCTGAACAAGAATGAAATGTATCAGGTTGTAGTTAGCCGTCCGCCGAGATCATTGCGTGCCTTGAAACTGGATCCAATGATTTTTGTGCCACCTGAGAAGCGAAAGCCATCGATGCGACGAAAGCAATCGTTCAAACTGGGCGTCCGTGAGATTCGGGATTGTCCGTACAAAGAACAACAGGAGCAGGAGGAGGAGGAAGAAGAAGAGGTGTCTCCGTATCAAACTGTGGATGAGAACAGTGATGATGAGGGCCTGTATGAGTGTATATCCGGTGACTTTGATATACGTTCGGACGATACACCTATGAGTGGTAGAGTTTCACATATTTCCAATCATTACTACGATATTCCCTCGAATGATTTCTCTAAAAGTTCCCTGTCCGATGATTCACCCGTGTCTGTGGTTGTGAGTCCGGTTGTGAGTGATGACGATGAGAACACTAGTGCTAAATCTTCATCCGGCTCTACCGGAAGTTGTTATCTGCCGGCGGGAGTTACTCCTGTACAACGGAAGAAACCCGTGCGTCGTAGGAAGTCTGTGTTATCACAGAAGAAGGCCATCTCGTATGTTGCTAAGCCGAGCATCATGCGAGCACCGTCAACGTTGCGCCGAAGTAAAAAGAAAAAAACCGGTAAGTACCAGTTTCGATTTTGTTTATTTGTAATCAGCATCGGCTCTTGTCATGCGTGGCTTCGAAGTGAGGCACAATATTTTTTTGAAACGAGGGAAGGTTTTTGGTATAAAGAAATTAAAGAAAAACTAGCCCAAAAATAGCAAAATGCGTACAGTATTACATTATTCCACAAAATAGTATATATTACAAAAACTAGCTACCATGAAATTGTTACGTTATAAGTGCGATGTTACGGTAAAAATACATTATAAATAATTTATTTCTTTGTACATTCTTGAATGGATAGAAAAAAATAGCGTACGCTTAACTGGTTTCAACGTAACCTTGGAATAATTATAAGATTTTTTTTTTTTCATTTCATTCTCTTCTGGTATTTAATTATTATTCATACAACAAATATGTTTTATTCAACAAGCAGTTGAATCGATTGCGTTCTTTTTTTTCATTTGCATAAACATTAAATTCATTTACCTGTACTGTTGGAAAAAAAAATTCTAATGTTTTTTGTGGTGACATTTATTGGAAAAATGTTGGTATTCCTGTTGGGTTTAAAAGTGGACTAATGTTTTTTAAACGGTGAATAGAAATGACTTATTGTTGGACGTTTCTATAGTTGACAGTATGTATATGGTAATTTTTATTCATATGGATTTAATATTCCTACCTCGACTCCGTATATATGGGTTTATGATCTTGCAAAATTCAAAACCAACCGTTGAATCTTCTCAAGCCAAAAATCGTATATATTCAAGGCATCAACATTTCCAAGACAAGCTTTAACACTTTGACTGCCGAGAGAAAAATCTACTATGATGTGTATCCAAATATATAAACACGGCAGTCAAATTGTTAATAGAACACGCAAAAAATATACCAAATATTATTAATAATTGATGTTGTATTTTTCAATGATGACTGTGAGAAAAATGCTTTCAAATTATGAAGCTTCTTTAACGTGAGTATTATATAAGTTGCCTCTGAAGATACATACTGTGTTCAAGTATTATTGTTCCCACGAGTCTGGCAACTCCAGTCTCTTACAAGTTAAGTGAATCAATCATTAGAGAAAGTTTGCGATACGAATCTCGTAAGTTGGCTATATGGTAAACACGAAGTATAGGAAACTTCCCGACTATAGTTTACACAGATGTCACCACTGTAGCTGTTGATGAATGATGACCTAGGGTAGTAGTCCTTGGATTAGGGTGTTGGTAGTACTGACAGTACCTAACTACATTTTAAAGAAACATGTGTCTATTTTAAAATTTTGATTGCCGTGTACATTTGGATACACATCATTGTGGGTCTTCCCTTGAAGAAAATAAGTTCGGCAGACAAATTCTTAACTTAAACTGCACAATATCGAATCCTTGTCCCCATTGTAGCATTAATGTTATGAGGTAAGCAACGTGTAGTAGCTCCGATATTGAAAGAATGGAAACAAGTAAATATCGTGTAGGAACTCTTTTGTGTAGGGTTTTGATTCGTCGATTTAAACCACGAAATCCAGCAATACACAAATATATACCAAATGTACGAGTAGAAAAAGTTTACTAGCATCTCTAGTTATCGGTTTCCATTTGGTACAAAGTATCAGACAAAGGAAGTCAATTTTCTCTCAATGTTTACCAGTAATCATTATGTACGGCTCATTAACAGTATTTCGTAAACGTGGTACACTTGATTCAGCTGTGGCCGTCGGTGTAAACACGCCCCACATCACATACCTCAGTTGTAAAGCACGGGAGAAAGTAAAAGTACGTCTACACAAGCACAGCAGGACACTCGCCTACCCAAATGTTGTATATGTATGTTGTGCTTGAGATGATATATTACATCATATATTCGCCTACTCCTACGTTAGTTTTTAACTAAACTATATTTTCATTTATTTTTAAGTAACTTTTTGCATTTTGGTAAACTGTTAAAGTATATTTTTTCTCAAATAAGATGTTTGTATTTTGTATTGGAAATATAAAAATCTAGAATATCAATTATGACAATAAAATAGTTAAAAAAAACAAAACTAAAAAATATAATTAAATGCATATTTTGCATGATCTTGCTTATTATAATACTCCCTGTATTCGTTAATAAATAATTGAATACTTAATTAGTTATTACATAATAATTTTTCCTGTTATTGTTAAGTATAGTTAATATTATGTATATAATATTAACAATGTTTTTTTTTTATTTTCAGGTAAGTGCCAATCTTGATTGCATATCTTGTAAGTGCAAAGAACATATTTATTAAACGAAGAGAGTACTATTTGCTACAAGTATGTAAGTTTCTGCGTTAAAACTTTCATATCAGAATATTTTTACAAACCAATGTTGTTATCAACATACTGGTACACCATGCGGGACCCTGTATTACTAAACTAAATAGCTTACTTTCATAAAAATATCCTGATAAACACACACACGAGCTGAAAATAAAAACTGTTTCTCGTCAAATATTCATACGGTTGCAACAGCGCACAGAGAGAACGCTTTGTTTAAAACACAACGGCAACGTTGGAAAAACAAAAAGTTGTAAATTAGAATAACGGCAGCTCGTTGCATGGGCCACTTGATGTGAACATGCATGCGCAATATAGATGTGTGCGCAGGCGCACTTGTACAGATTGTCTAGGATAATCCACTTTAGATAAACGCTTTGTTAGAACGTGTTTGTACATGTGTATGTGTGTGCTATAAACACATATATACATCAGGCTTGTATATATATATGCATACATACAGGCATACACATGCAACCAAGCTTACATACGGTACATATGCATACATACACAGACACCAGTGCAATATTGTACAGCGACTATGCCCCGCGCTGTAATGAAATCATATATTCCATGTCGCGAATTGTGTTACTCATTCCGTCAGTGGTTCTCAAACAGTAGCCTTTGTACTCTAAAGATCTGAAGAATTTATATAATGTAACACAGTTTTACCTGCAGATCTTAAAATGCGACCCATAAACAAGTACATTGTTTTTTTCCGCTGGACTATTCAGGGATTAGTGGCGCACGGAATATACGGACACTTTATCTTATAGAAGAATATAGAATATAGAAAGAATAAAGTGTTATTTTAAAATCTCAAATACATCAAAGAATATAATCCATTGAAACTTGTAAGTTATAAATATACAGATAATATTCCCAAGTCTCTTTTATGTTTTAGAAAAGAGAAAGACTGTATGCTGAGTCGTTGGCCAACGGGTACTTACACATTTCCATTTAATTCATAGCTGTCAAAATATAAAATCATATATCTTTACCATCAAAAGGCTTTGATTCTAACTTGGCTATAGGACAAAGCTATCGTATGACAATGTACGTACTGCATGTATGTATGTATGTATGTAATGTTAAGTCCTAGAGTTCGGCGGCCTCGTCAGACGGTCGATCGCAGCACAACAATACCCGAACATTACCGAAGTCTAGCATTGACGAGCAATACTAGCTTTTTGTTTTTCAAATAAAAATATGCTTTCTTATTCTGTTGATTTCTCGCCAGTGCAATTAAAATGTTGCAATTAATAAGCAAGTTTAATCGAATGTGTCATAGAATTATAAATGGAAATACCTTTAGTTTCACATCCGGTTTTGTATACAATTCACTTTCTCACTAGCAGCTGAAACTTCCTTTTCCAGTGTGAGTGCCGAAGAAAGAAATAATTGCGATTATATCTGATGTTATACAACAAGGAAATCTGTTGGCAATATTATGTAGAGTTCTGCAGAAAAACTAGAAAAAGCATAGCTCCTTTTAAAGATATAACAATCTTGTCCTAGTAATGTATCTTTAGGGGAACTTATTTTATCTCAATTCTAATAAACTAGCAACGAACCAAATGGAGTAATTGCAATAAAAATTATAAATTCTATCATCAGCATAAAATCATACCATTTGTTCAAGGAAAACTAGCCTTTGAAATTGGATTTACAAAATTATGACTCTCTCATTACCAAAGACAATATAAACTGCCTGTAACATATGTATGTATGTAAATATGTAAATACGTGTGTCTGTACAGCGAGGGTGTACACAATTTACCGCTAGCATCGGTAACACGCGTTGGTTATAACCGGGTAACTCGGTAACCGATTTAAAATATGATGATTACATTTTTCCCAATCTCCAGCCCTCCGAAATAAAATCCTTTCTTGCTTTATCAAGTTAAAATAGAATGTTCGTATTGCAATACTTTTGATATCAATGAATATAATTCTAGAATGGAGAGTATTTCTAATCCAATCTCTAAGTTGCAACATAGAAATCGTGATTTGCCACATCTTTTCCTATCTGACCTTTCAGATTTGAACCTGTTCATTTGTAAAATATGTATATACATATATAGCGATTGCTGTACAAATACTACATAGAAACCTGCTTCGTTTGTTAGTTATCAAGGCTGCTTTTGTTACTGGTTTAAACATGTTTGTTTATGTAAACCATAGCATACTTTGATTACACCAGATACGAGAAAAAACTGAAATATACCCTTTGATGATAATATTGATGATTCACAATGACGGATTTCATTTCAAAGCACAGTGACAATTGATGCGATTACAATTGAAATAGATACTTGTCAAAATCATGAAATTTGAACATTTAAATGAAAGTCACAAAACATTTGAAATACTTCCATATAATATTTTGGAAGATATATGATATTAACAATAGTATTTTATTTTTAAATAACGGAATACACTTCTACAACGCATAAGCCATGGCTAATATGATTTGGTGTATTGCTCATAAAAGTGAACGCAATTAAAACAAACCAATATGTTTTGCGTGAAGACACATAACTGTTGCTATATGCATTATGCACTGTGCTGATGTAGCTCATGCGTTGTACAACGGTACCCCATATATACATATACATACATATATACAGGGAACGTTCAATTTCAAGATAAACCATCATGCATCTGTTAGAGATTTTTGTACAGGCCACGGTGCAACGTCAAAACCAGTTATTACGGGATAAATAATGAGTTTGGTAATCCAATAAGCGTAACAGATCTCAACAGTAGATAGGCTATAGTGTAGTTTGTGCTTCAGTGCAATCGAACCGAACCACTGCACTGCACTGCACTGGCTGCTGGTGCATGTGCACCTAGGTGTGGTGTGGTATTTGGATTTTTACCTAAACGTACAGAAAATCAGCAGTTGCCAACGTATAGGGAGTATCAGGTGACTTGATCTTGAAACATTAGCTTTTCTAGAAGAATAATCTTTAATAATCCTATGCTGAGTTTCAATCAAAACTCCTGAAATATCAAATGCTGTCCCTATTGTAGCATTAATGTTACGAGGGACAGGTAAGCAATGTGTAGTTTCGCTTTTATATTGTGATATTTTAATGCCATATAAACCTGTTTATATATAATAGTAAAGAAAATGTTTTATATGTTTCCAAGTTGTTAAATTTCTAATTAGTATCACTCTTCTAGGAATCTATCGATCTAGCGACCCTCGCGTGTCGCTCAATTTCGCACGTAAACACGAAATATAATTACATATTAAGCCGCTATCGGTTGGTATTCCATAAATCCAACGACGACGGCGACGACCAATAAATCACCTCGTCAAATTAAAATATAAATTTCATATTACGGACCTCGAGCTCAGTGTGTGCGCGCGTGAGCAAGGGTTCACGCTGATGGCATGCGAGAGCAAGTGAAGTTTATTAACGCAACGCGCACACCCATAAATTGTATCGGCAACTTCCGTCAGGACGCACGTATGATGACGCTGTTGAGTGCACTTCCCCTTTGCACAGACTTCCGCTACAAGCCGCCAGACACAGGCTTACCAACATGTAAAGCCTGTTAAGAGCTAGTGACATTTGTTTAACTAAAATTTTATATGCCTTGCATATGATAGAAAATATCAATGGAAATATTACATTCATGTAACTAAAATTCTATGACTTATTATTATTAGGAGAAATATTAGGAGAGCATATATAATATATGTATATGTACCGAGCGAGTGTAGACAATAATAGGATAGGCATGATGTAAAAAACCATTGATGAATTTCATAATGGGATTTTACAAATACATCTACCAATATTTTGTTTTTCGTTCTGGCTTCTCTTGCTCGCCTGTTCGTCCATGCTTTAATGAGGTACTTTCATACATCCAACCATCCAACCAGCTGGAAGAGAAGTACTCAAAGAGTACACTCACTAATGACATCCCGCGGCTTCTCTCTCTCTTTCGCTCTTTCTTTCTGTCTGCAGATGGATTCCATAGCTCACACTCTGACCGCCATTGTAACCGCAGTAAATCAAAGCACGAAGCGAATTTGTAATTGTACACCAAGGTGTTAGCAATAATCTAGATTTAAGACTCCACTGCGCTCGACTTACTTGAGATTTACTGGAAAAATTAACCAGCACGATCCGTAACATTTTGTAGACACAACACACTAGCAGAGAGAAGAATTGTGTTCTCTTAGTTATTTACTACATACTCTGTTAAACAATCTAGAAAAATCTTAGAAGAATATAGAAGAAAACTATATGTAGTTCTAGGGCAGATCTTACAACAATCTTAGCAAATGAAACCCATCAAATTTCTGATTGTTTGGTAGAACTACAAATTGGGAAGCAGATGCAATAATTTACCGGAAGTAAAGTGAAGGTTAGTCGAGAATCCCGAGGCCATGATAGACCTATAAGATCTATCAATAGTATTCCATTCTTCAATGAGCGAGCGAGCGAGCGAACGAGCGAACGAGCGAACGAGAGAGATACTTGCGTTCTAATGCTAGACAGTACAAGACTTGTATTCGTCCGCAAGATATTCAGATCCAATCCCACTTCACAGTGATGCCAACTTTCTCTCTATATAAATCAGCTTATGTCACGACAGAACACAGCACAACTCCAAGCTAACCGATAATTGATATCGCATTATTATACTCCGCCGTACATGCTGCACAGTGTATATATACTCGTATACGAATAGATGCTCGAAGCTTACCGACCCTCTAATATCTGTACGGATTGCCTGCTTGCAGATCCGTAACGAAATGGTCTGTGAATTGTCGGTTACACGCAAACCAAACTGGCATTCAGTGGAGATTGTGTAGCTGCAAGGACCAAATAGCAGATCATCACATTATAATTTCAATTGTGCCAGGTTTTGTTTACCTGGAGCAAGACTCCTGAACGAACTGTTTACCAGGTTTTGTTGGCCTGGAGCAAAGCGCCTGAACCGAACGAATTTTTTTCCTAATGGCATACTTGGTTTTTATGATGATTAAATCCCGTCGGAAAACAAAGTGTAATCAATTTATTACAACTACCACAAACAAATGAAGCAGAGTTCCTTAGAATTTATTATTAATTTTGTTATTAAAACTTCGTCCTGAACAGTTGTAATTTGAATCTTTTTTCCGTGCCGAATAATTCTTGTCGAGTTCATTTTGTTTCTACAGATTTAGTGGCAATAAATGACCACGCCATGGCCTACTTAATTCTCGATAAAAAAACACCCTGACATCCGGTGTCTGGGACTTATATAGGTGGCGAGATAAAACAACAAAGCTAAGACATATCTCTCTGTGTATAAGGGACATGGTATTTCTTTTGTTCAGCAGAGGTGCCTTGATTAGGAGGTTACTGATAACCAGGTGTGCGTTGGTTGCGGTGGAACACGGTAGTTAATAACCATAGTCGGCGGCAATATTTGTCAAATAATCTCTGCTGTAATACTATCAATAAACAAAGTAGTTCTATATTTTTTAATTTTGTTCTTAGATTACGTAATTTTATTTAAAAATTTAAAATATACTAATATTTATTCCTAGTTAATAAACATTGTATTTGGTCTGATTTTTGACTATATAACTCTATTGCTTAAAGATACAAGTGATTCTCATTTATAATGTGCCCCGGTGTAAATTCCCTATTTCGGCACCTATGGCTGCCGATAGCGGGTAGAAAATTGGTATATCGCGTGACTGTACAAGTATGTAGCTTGTCCATCCATCCATCCATATATATGTATGTATGTATGTGTGTGTGTGTGTTTCGGTTCAACGGACATACACACATATACTTACATAAAGGACAGACACTCAAGGACGTATTACGTCCTGTTTACAAGACATTTATGACGATGATGACTTCGTGTATATGTGTATATGTGTGAGTGTGTGTTCAGTGTTTTGTGCGGTAGTGCGGTCAGTTGTGTATAGAAAAATATGTTCTTTGATTATCATCTCGGCTATTTATATACGATGAAAGGTCTCTGCAGAGAAAGATAGAGAGAAAGAGAGAGAGAGAGAAAGAGAGAAAGAGAGAGAGAGAGAGAAAGAGAAAGAGAGATAGCTGGAACTCTTCTTTTACATCAGCACTTTGACGTAACGTTGATGGAAAAATATCTTATATGAATTATGATTGAAAACATATAAATAAAAGTTTCAAACATACGAGTATTTTCAAAGAAAAAACCTATCAAGATATAGACTCTTACTTATTACTACAAGAG
>JAGJTL010000025.1:1997477-2019784 GCA_022063505.1 Calosoma granatense
ATATATTCTTTTTTAAATGTAATATTGTGTTGCATTTGTCTGACTGCTGTCGCTGTTGTCATCTGTCCAGACTAGTCTCCATATCTTGGTAGGCTGTGTACGGTGACGTCACGTGTTTGTACTGGCCAGTGACGTCATCCGCTTAGGAAGATGTACATTGTTGCATTGACCTTTACATGAACTCTCTCCGCCGATGTGTGTGTGTGTGTGTTTGTCATTGTGATTAATTACTCTTTATAATTATGTTCTTTACAAGTGTTATTCGTATTACTGTATGTGAAATATTTTTCTGGCAATTTTATAAATGTATATTAGTATATTTTATTAACTAAATATCCGGTATAATTTTTCTCATCGAATTCTAATACTTTCATGTTATTGATGTCAACTTTATTATAAATTAGTTCCTGTGCTATTATTAATTAGGATTTAGATTAGAGTAATATTTTTCCTGTTTGCTAATAATCATCGCTCTTTGCCACTTCCTGTAAAATATTGTGGACTGCTTGTAATACACTATGCAGTATTACCACAAAAATTATTTTATTCTCAGTAAAAAATGCACGAAAAAACTTATTACATCTCGTCAGAATGCTAGGTGAGCGGAACTAAAAACTATTTTAACAAGATTACTCCATTTATGCATTAAGAATCCTGCCTGAAGACGGACCTGGTGGGTGGAATAATGGACAAAGGTGCAGGGGAAGAGGAGGAGAGTTAAATTTATATCACTGACAAAGCAGGTGTTTGTATGACACTGTTCTTGGGATTTCTACATTAAAAGAGCAAAGAATTTTCTGTTGTGAATTACCATCATGAAACACCTCCCACATATACATACGTTACATACTCAAATACACGTAAGTTCATGTACAACGTACATACATACATATTTATATGAAATTCCAACATTCTCAGATACTTCTTTAAAACCTTCAACCGCATATAAACACCCATTTTATATGAATTTCTCGCAACTGGCCACCGCCAGATGGGTCTGTTCTCTAGATAACATACAACAGCGGTGTTTTTTTTTTCTTTTTATTCTTATCCCGCCTTATAATGGAAGAAACGGATATAGCGAACGTTTTATTATTTGCGGTTGATGCTCTTTTTTTTTCTCGTTTTGCTCTTGTCAAGACTTGCGTTGTTCAACCTGTCATGGATGCTAAGATATGCGGAGAAAAAAATGGTAAAAATTTTTTTTTAGTCAAATATTTCATTCGTTCAATCCTAGAGTGCTGTGCGTACAGTAAACTAGTTTCAAGGAAATATACAATGGAACAAATTAGAACTGATCTAAACTTGAATTAGAACTAATCGCTTGCATTAGCCTGACTCGGCTAACTTGATTTTGAACATTTTAATCTGACAGGATTCTCGGAAGAATAGACTGAATAATTTACACTACAAAGTACAAGAATATAGAACAAATAAATTTAGATATCTGTATTCGAATTCTAGAAAAGGTTAGCAGAATTGTATCACAATATAGTTAGGATATTATCAAAGGTAAATTAATCTCTATAAATACTGGTAATATATAATATATTCGCATAACATAAATGGAATTAAATTAAAACACATTTTATACAGACTAATTACGCAAATATCACTGATATTACGTGTGCGTGGGTTGAAAACAACGCCTCCGGAATAAATATCATTTTATTGAAATGTTAAATGTATTTTTCCACTGATGTAATTCGCTTACAAGTGTAGTAGATTAATTTATCACATCGCAACGTATATTAAATGTTTGCACATTCACCAAACGTCATCCGCAGGTACATAACCTAATTCACACTGCACAAAACAAGACAGATTTGCAACAATCTTCCGCCAACACAAAACGTTTCAGACAAATCGTTACACAATGACGTACGATTAATTAAAATAAAGTCTAGAGTTACTTGTGTAAAGTGTACCTGTATTTAATGATAATATACTTGCATGTATCAGACACATATAACGCGTACATGCAGACATACACACACACACACACACAGGACGGCAGAGAGTAGTTGTCTGGTATTGGTTGCAAAGTGCGCATGCCCCGTAGGCAAGTGGAGACCAGTGTGATGTCAGTAGCGGTGTCGGCATGTAAGTGAACAGCTGTAAGCCACCGGCTCCCGGCACACAGCATTGCAAATACATCTATTCCATATACAAAACATTCGGCGTAATCTTGACACAGATTCTCTATCTAGTGACAATGTCATGTTTCATGAGAAAAACACAACAACACGATGATCGTTAATCGGTAGTGCTTCAAGTGTTTAAGTAAAAGTGTATTACAATAATATGGCAATGAAAGTAGTCACTAGTTTGACAGTTCTCTAGAACCAGTGGTGCGTTTTATTGAGTGTGAAAAAGTGCAAATATGTGCGGCTAAATTAGTTGATTGGTCATTTTCAGCGGAATTTAAGAAAGATGTGAAAATGTTTAGTGAAAAATTGACTAGTTTCAAGTGATATTTGAAGATATAAAATAACAGTGTATAAAACGGGCAGTTTTTTTATTAAATTTAAATATCATATCACAAAAAAGCGCATATCATATGGGAAATTAAAATAAATGTAAATTAAAATTTGAATATTTTAAAGAAATAACTAAGTCAAATAATTCCTACATTTAATAAAGATAATATGTTAAATAAGAATAAAGTAATAATTCGTGAAATTTTGTAAAAAACTGTTGGCAATTGTACAGCGGCCAGTTTAAATTAATAAACGTAAAAACAGATTTTAAATACACACCAGATACAGAATAGAGCAAGCACCTCTTAAAAGTATGAATATACATTAATCAAATGTCATTATAAAGCTCATCAGTAACTTGTATCAAACATCAAGTTCATATCTGTAATTCCAAAGCGAATACTCTATAGAAAATGTCAAGAACAAAATGAATCAATTTAGTATTTGACTTGTCACAACGAATGTTGAACGTTAAATCAAGGAAAAGTAGAAGAAGAAGTTATTACTGGAGAAAACATCATCTCCTTATGTTATCATCGTTAAAATTGTGAACAACTGACAACGGACTTCAGTCTGACGGAAACGCAAAATGACAGTTAGAAGATGTAACAAAGTGTAATTCGAACTGTTACAAGGCTCTAAATTATAACTGATGGATATACGTCACGATAAAGACGCTGTAATCTGATATAAACATTAAAACTTAAGTGGAAATTACACAGAATTATCAGTCTCTTTAAAAATTGCACTGTAATTGCAACTAAAGAAATGTGAAAAAATATTAATAATAGATTGAAACATATAGTAAAAGAAATTAAGTACATTAAATATGAAAATATTTGTCTATATATGTTATATATCAGCGGTGCTGTAAATTGTTAATATTTCCTATAAATAGTGTTATTCATAAACTAGAAAAAATTTAACTATTTGAAAATCCTTCAACAAATAACCGTTATATATATATATAAATATAAATGTTTGAGCAAATGTTACATTTGAATTGTTGATTTTAAAGTTGTTACGGAAAAGCACAGATTCTAAATAACTATTTTCGTGTAACGTTTTTAACGACACGATGTACGTATGTACGTGTGTTTGTATGTAGGTAGTTTAAAAATTCTCTTGGCAAACGTTCCGAGATTCTATTCTCTTCACGCATTCATAAATTACACACAAACTTTTGTTTTTTTTTTTCTGTAAAACAAAATAATATTACAGTGGGCAATAATTAAGCAAAGGTATTAATTAAATGTGTATTGAAATAGTTAATCAACGGGTGAAAAAAATTAACAGAACATTGCTCCGAGTGACCTTGTATTGGAACATACCTGACCATAACATGTTGGCGACCAGTTAGGGTCCATTTTGAAGTCATCTGGCGCCCAACATCGTGTGTGCGAATCACTGATCTCGCATGTGTGTGTGCAAGAAATAATCTATAATAATATGAAGTAAAGTGCAACAGTCCCCTAGATCATGGAAAGTGTAGATGAAGCAGCTGAAAGAGATCGTGCTGAACGACAACAGAGTCTGATGGACTTGGAAGAACTCTATGTCTGGTTACAACAGTTCGAAGACCCGCCACCAGCACCGAGGCCACCGCCTCCGCATCAATTTCGAAATGGTTCGTACAGCGAATTCCTTGTGTCCGTCTGCTTGTGTGTGTTTTTTTTTTTGCTCTTTGTTTGGGGACAGACACGTTGTCTGGCAACGTGTTTAGCTTTAAAACCAGACAACGTAATGCGAGGTGATTTGATTGTCTGGCTCTAAAGAGTAATTTTCTCCCGTTGAAAAAAATCTACAAGATCTCTCCCTTGTAAAATAATAAGGTTTTTTCTTGTTAAAATTCCATATATTATGCGCAAATAGCCTTAAACGAAAAAACTAAAATTTCTCGTAAAAATCATCACATTTTAGTCGAAAAATAAAAAAAAAAACGAGGCTCCTGTTAGTGCAGTACTATTTAAACATTTCATGTAGTTTCATTTAGTTTCATTTTCGCTCACCAGTTCAGCTTAGCGGGCACGTTGTCCAAACAAGTTTGTCAGAATTATTATTTAAACAATCATACATTATTCCATACCAGGAACGGAGGAATGAAATTAATTTTTTTAAAAAACTTTTAAAAGCATCGCACTGCGTCGAACACTTCGTGCTGTGTGGGTTAATTAAATACATTGAATATTCTTCTAATTACGATGAATCACACAGCGGTGTTAAATGCTGCTGGTGTTTGTTGCTGACCACGCACATGTGATTCCGACATTTTGCCGTACGTGAACAACGTTTTAAAAACCTGCTTGCTGGCTCCGTTTTTAAATTGCTATATTGTGTTGTTATTGCGTGAAGCAAAGATGACGAGTTCGTTTAAAAATTGTCCACAGTCGAAGATTACTCGCAGAGCATATAAAGCCATTTTCGAAGGATTTGTCGACCTCTTTTAGATTATTCTTTATATTTTCACTATACAGATACAAAGGTTAGCAATATGGATAGATGGGTCTAAATCGTAAATCAATACTGCCCTGTAACAGAGAGAGATTTAAGGCCCTTATATTGTGGGAATGGTTTTACCAAAATGTATTCAATAATTTAACAGCTTTCAGTAAATTCATAGCAAGAATCACCCAATCTTCAGTTAGATAATACAAATTGAAATTATATTTAAAGTTAAGATATTTTGAAATACAATATTCCTAAAAATATCTGCTTTAGTAATCATATCTGTTACTGAATATTTCATTTTTAATGTGTCGTTGTTTGAATATTATTATGTGAAGATTTTTTCGTAGGTGTTAACTAGTTACAGTTATATATAGCTATGAACTAATGGCGCGTTTCTTAATTTTATTCAGTCTGTCATTAATAAGGCGCCCATCAGCCGTCTGTACCGTCATCTAAATTCACTCTGGTCAAATGTTAAATACTCATAAAATTATGACCAATACTTGAAGGTTGAATTAAAATTCTTATTCATCTACGTTATCGATAGATCCACATTATTTTAATATCTATGATTCTTATCCACAGACTTCACCAAACATCCACATTATTGTAATATCAATGATTCTAAAAACAGTCTCAATTTTTTATTAGCAAAATTTACGCCAAATTCCCAGAAAAGGGTTCTATCAAATAAAATATCAAATGCTGTCCCCATTGTAGCATTAATGTTATGCGCGCAGGTAAGCAATGTGTAGTTTCGCGTAAAATAGTGGAGGGATTTTGATTCAGCAAGATACACTTATTTTTAGATAGTCTTATATTATTCTTACAGAAGTTCAAAAGCTGTATCTTTAACGGTAGAGCAGGAGAATTGTGTGAGAATGTAGTCAGTTTGCAAGACACTTATGTCTGCCTATTTAGCCAGTCTGGCAAACGGCCATGTTTTAAGTATTGTCATAAATACTTAGTTGTTGTTACATACATACAAATGAAGTATTCGTAGGTGTATGTGCCATTGGTGTATTGCGTCATATTTTATTCTTTGCTAGATAACGACTGTATTTTTTGGTAAACCACATTGAAAATTACTACACTTATCTACAAAAATGTGCTGAATACAGTAGTGTGCGTAGAAATTCTCTATTTCGATTTATTTTTGGCGGTAGGGTCTTTCAAAGTTGAGAATATTTTGCTAGAGAAACATAGAAGTTTCGAACTACGGCAAATGGTACATATATCACACATACGCTTAGCACAGGCACTGAGTAATGGCCATCGTCGTGAAATTTTCAATTTTAATTGAGTCTGTCCCTGGTTGGCTCTGAAGTACCGTTATCTGTATTGCTGTAAGTCCCTGAGCAACGTCCTCTAGCAGAGCGTCCTGAATTACGATCGGGACGTTCTCTCCCGGGCTCTCATATAACATTTGCTTAATCATCTCTCTCCTCTCCTTGCTCTCGTCCATACTCTCTCTCTCTCTCTATGCTAAAACACTGTTTTTATTATACATTAAATAGGTAAATTTTTGACACTCGTGTTTATACAAGAAAAAAACGCAGGTAGAAGTTTATTTTTAATACCTACATTTGCATTTAAACTCTTTTTTTTAGCGGCTAATAAACATGTATATATATAATTGATATTAATGTTTATTTTTAATATTTACAATGATTAAATTAAATTCAATAATGTTATGTATTTTATAAATAAAATATTTATACATATCACACAAACACACTGTGGTAACTGGGTCATATCACAATTCATTGTTAATTATTTGATTAAATAATTAATATACAGTGACCGGTGGCGCCACGGGGGATGCAGTGGCCAATGTGTCAATCAGTATTAATGCACTACCAATGCAGTCAGCTATAAATCTAATTTGATATCTCGTGATTTCGCTCGTCAAATTCTGCGCATCACGCACATATATACAGATAAAATTACAGAGAATTTAAAATATTTAAAATCAAATTGAATGAAAACATATTTGCTGTTTATATTGATTTACCCGTCATAATAACACGCTTTTAACAGAAACATATTAGCTACAAAATGACGACTGTTTGTGACAGATGTAACAATATTTTATTAACATAATTTTTAGTAAATGTAACCGCGGTAATACAAATATTATTTTATAATGAAATACCCCTCCCCTCTGAGGGGAATTTAACCCCCACCACCCAATGTTTTGATAATTACAATCCTATGTTTTATAATATATTCGCTAAATATTAATTATAATGACATCATTATTACAAATAATTTATTTGAACAAATAACAAATAATATGTTCCGGTAAAGTTTGTTATTGAAATGATCGGTTTTAAATACAGTAAAATTTTTATTATATACACCTATAACTTGTGTGTATATATGTTGGCTTCCAGAAGCTAATTTTAACTTCATATGTAGGTCGACGTTAGTGTTGGCTATTTTTGTACAAGTACGGACCTGGTGCAGTTTCCTATATACATACATATATAGAGAGTATAAAACAAGTGAGAGCTATAAATAAAACAGGATCATTCATGCAAGACACACACATACATCCATACATACAGACACAGGAATATGTTATATGCATAGAGTTCTACACAAGCGTGCTGTGCATCTGTCCTTCAATATTCTATTGTCTATTTTTCCTTGTGTTATTCTGATAGTATTCTATAAATGTTTCTCTATCATACATACATACATACATATAGGTATATAAATTTATTATTGTTTATTCATCCTGTCTAAAGACAATACAATTGGCTATACAAAAATAATGATTAAAATACATATTTAATCGTTTAGAGAACTGGCATATGTATATACGTGAATATTGTTTTATGATTTCTCAATATGAACAGTGAACAACTGATGTTTCAATTCTCCCGTGGGATGCAGTAAATATTAGTGTATTTTGTATTGGAAGTTTTATTCTGTAATATTAAATTATATGAATGCAGGGATGAAGTTTTATGTTCTCTGCTACTAACTATATATGTATGTATGTATGTAACAATATATGTATGTAAGTGTATATTCTGTATGTATGTATATTCTGTATGTATGTATGTATGTATGTATGTATGTATGTACTACAGATTTCCCGCAAACAAAACAGACGTTAAACTTGTCTCAATATATTATCACCAGTTGGGTATATCACATACATTACACACCCGCGTACATATGGGAACTGCATATATGTATATCTAGGGTAAGAATTGTACACCTCTGAGAATACATCGAATTGAATCTACTGGCAGCTGAACAGAAATTTGACAAGCAAATAAACGGTGTACTTGTTTCAACTTGTATTCCATAGAAAATTGTACATTTAGTAATTTCTAATGTTCTTGCAAAGTTTCACAAATTATAACAAACTAGTATATAACAAAATTGTTTAAAAACACTGATACAAGCTAATTTTTTGACAAATATCTTGCCTGTATTACAATATAAAGCCAGTAAAATACTAATGTTATTGGCTCCAGATATTCATGTTTACATGTTTTTTTAGTTCCTCATGAAGTGTAGCTTCTATATACATGTTATATACATGCCTTTATACATGTATGTATAGCTGTATGTGTGTCTGTATATATGTATCATGTCTTCCCACGGTGACAGCTCTAAAGGATCAAGTTACCACAGTATTATCGTGTTGTTGTCGCTGTTGTATTGTCATTCTTGCTGTTTTTTATCCAACATGTATGATGAGAGATTACTGGTGGCTGGCATTGCAATGCTCCACTTTTTATTATTCTTCCTTCCATAGATAGAGAGAGAGAGAGCATCGTCGCTTTTAGATTCCAAAGCACCCCGCAGGGTATTAAATACCTCTTATAAGCTTACATCCATCCCTCTCTTTGGTTTAACGACAAGAGGAAACGCGTTCATTCTCGAAGTTTTACCTCCTGAGACACGGGGCGTGGAGTAAATGTTGTAATAAGTCGTCAGATTACAGCGGTGCGTTATGATTTTGTTTATGAAATTCATGCTGAGCTGCGAAAGTTGCTCCAGCCTCAGAGGAGATAAGGAAACAGCACACGAATGTGTGTATGGAAGTCAAGCATATTCACTCAAATGTCCTCTAGAATACGTGATTAACACTTTGGATTTTCGTAAAGTGTTCTCTAGCGCCAGGAGTATATTAGGTACAATTTAAATATGAATGTGTAGCCAAATGTATACACACGGCAGTCGAAGTGTTGATATGGACAAAAAAAATAAGCGATATTTATAGTTATGTCGTGCGAATCCACGCATCAAAACTCGCAGTATCTATTCTGATCAAGTGTAGCATTAATGTTATGCCAACAGGAAAAACAATGCATAATTTCGCTCTGATATTATTGTGAATTTTTATTTGCGAATTTAATCTGCGTTTTAGAAAACCCAGCACTTTAAAATCATTTATTACTAAATGGAAAAATCCAAAAAATATGCCACGGAATTTGGTAGAAACTATTTTGTCAAATATTACAAAGCATCCATAAAAAAATATAGTTAATGCCAGCTACAATTGAAAATTTCTCTCCCAAGGGGTGCCTACGTAACGCTTGGTGGTATTAAATAAATTTTAATTACAAACCATACTAAATTTCCCTGGGTCCTTAATTGTCTTATAGCAATTTTCCATTCGCCATCAATAACATTCATGTAAGGCGAATGCCTTTAAGATTCGAGCGAAATGATATTACCTTAGAATTATTATGCAATCATAAATAAACTGAAATGTAGCCGTGTATGTCTGTGTGGCTGCTACAGTTTCCTTTATTACCGACCGTCGTTCTTATTTATAGCATCCGTGGACTCATTTCTCTGCACTGATATTTATGAATGAAGATTCTTTGTTTTAAACCTCCCTCGGCTTGTGAGCTTTAAATAAAGAATGGTAAGAAATGGTAAAAGATGAGGAAATATAACGTTTTGTTCTTTGTGGAAGGATTATGAAACTATCTATTTATTTTGCCAACAAATAAATACTTTGCACTAGTAAATATATTTTAAATTTACGAAGCAATACATTATATTACTTGGCATACGAATACCTTCGTTCACATGTACTGATATTGGCGTTAAAATCTTTCACCAAACAGACTGTGTGGAATAATTTACGTACACGTGGGGTACGTGTGAACAATGCGTGTACAATTTTAACCACATAATCGGCAACATGATTACAGCGAGACAGCAGGCAGGCTCGTGTTACAATACATTGTTACAGTGTCGCTAACTAGTGCTAAAATTATCAATCAACCTATTGATTACGCCCATGTGCTGTGGGGTGGATTAAATCAGTGTATGTACAGGGTAGGATTCAGGGGTATTAAAACCGCCGGAATGTCGAATACTGTTCTCATTGTAGCATTAATGTTGTACGAATAGAACGTAATAGTTTAACACTTTTGACTGTCGTGTGTATACATTTGAATACACATCATAGTGGGTCTCCCCTTTACGAAAATCGGCCCAGCAGTCAAAATGTGCAAGAAATATCTAGATTTTTTTATTGTCCAGTAAATTTTCAAGCCAGCCTTACACTGAGCACATACAATTTGTGGTGGTAAAATTTTTGGTGGAGGCGCCAATATTGTCGGACGTGTTTTTTGGCGGAATGTTAAAGCTTGTCTTAGAAACAGAACTTAAACCAGCGTCTTACCTAATTGTATCCTGCAGATTATAAAATAATCTATAATATCTCCAAGAATAGTAACAGCAGTTTAACTAACTCAGTAATGAAATAGTCATGAAACTATGCATGTACAACTAATGTGTCATATGACACAAGTATATTTGCGCATGCGCAGTTCTATCTAACCAAACTTTTAACACGCTGAAATGCTGCTATTCGGTGTGACCTGAAGTAATAATTCAAAACGATATCTGACGTGAAAAGTCCATTATCCGGATGTTGGAAATCACTGTCACCAGGTGACAGCACTGTGCATTAGTGCGACAGAGATGGAACTATGATCAATACACACACACACACACACACACACGTATATATACACGGGTAGGACTAGATGATATACTACTAGTTCTCTCTCTCTCTCTCTCTCTCTCTATATATATATATATAATGTGTGTGTAGCTCTAAGTACGACAGATTCGTATTCAATAATTATACACACGTCCGCTAGATGGAACCATTAACTGTGTCGCTGTATTAGTGCTGTAAGCACATGGTATTATTCAGCCATGAGTAGATGCTGAATATATATATATGGAGTGTTATGTCTGACGGTATGTCACACTAGTATGTTTCAAAATAATTACACATTGGCTTGGTTTAATAATGAGTGTGTAAACAGCGGGGAATATTTTGCTACTTGTACATCAAAAATTTTTTACAAAGTATGTAGCGATTAACAATATATTTACAACAAAATATTTAGACTTTTTTTTGTTTTAATTCCTAATCACTTACTTGATAAGGACCTGTATTTTGTATGAAATTAAAACTATGCCCGTATAGAAAAAAACAATCTTCAGAAAAAATATTTATTGTACAAAACTCGACTTCGAATTGCTGTATGAGAATTAATGTATTCGCCGATAACCTTCTTGCAAAGTTTGCTACTGGTATACAGAGCCGAATGGGCCATTATTTTGCCAAATAACGGTCCTCTGAAACCCTCCCCCCCCTAATCCGTGTGACACGAGAGCACCGTATTTCACACACGCACATATACATACAAACTAGAGTTGGTAGCCTGTGCAACATTCGTACGAGTATTCTCTACGCCGTTCGACACACGAATATCTGCCTCGCTATATAGGAAGGCACCAGTACCACGGTTGCTTCAAGACATAAATGTTGCAAACATGACCAGAATATCGGTCCCCCGTGAACGTACGCTCTTTGTGAACGACTCGCCATAAACAGTTTCACGTTTCCAACAGAAACGGTGTGTGGCAGAAATCATGTACCAATGCGTCGAATGTGCAATGAGACACAAGTACAGACATACCGAATCGCGTACCAATGCGTCGAATGTACAGTAGACACAAGTACAAACATACCAAATCGCGTACCAATGTGTCGAATATAGAGCAGACACAAGTACAGACATACTGAACACTATATAGCTCTTCTACAGGCTCTTCAAAACAGCTCAAGTGTTGGAATTTACACCAGTAAATTGTACAGATCTGCAAAACAGAATGAGTAGAATCTATGTCGGATAAAATACGAGATTGTGGAATTTATTTTTAATGGGAGAGAGAAAATTGTTGTGGAACAACAGACGTAGTGAACATTAGACGTAATGAACATTAGACGTAATGAACATTAGATGTATGAGCATTGTAGTATGAGCATTAAATTATGAGTATTAAATGTACGAGCATCAGGCGTGTGAACATTAGATCCCGTGGGCTGTGTGTTGGTCCGTTCTCTATATACATACATAACGTTCCAAAGCTACTCTCTTTACAATAGCGTGTGCATGCATGCTATAACCCTTAACAACCTGCCATGCAAACAAGTTCGACCATCACTTTTAATTGTTATTTGTTTTCACTGGGCATTCGTTTGCCTGCAATGCAGCACACAGCTGTTACGGATTATATTCGAATGGATTTATCAGCAGATCAAACAGACACAGATACAATACAATAACAAGTATACAGTGGAACAAGTATATATCTGTTTGTTTCAAATGTAGTAGTCACAATGTAGAATGAATATTTGGAGAGCTTGTGTTATTCTCTCAATATAGAACTGTATTCTTTATGAGATGATATAGCTTCGTGAAACGAGAGTGTTAATAATATCAGATAGCTCTACCCAATCTTTCAAAAATTGATATTTCCTTTCTTTGCTATTTTAAACAATGATTACTCTGAAATAAACTATCACATTTTATTTAAGATAACTCAAGACTTGACTTATAACAGATATATTTGCTTTAATCTTGATTTAAATTTAGAAAACTCCAAACTAAACCCAGATTAACTAAAACACTAGCAGTACCCCAAACAAAGTTACGAGATTTCTGTTCTAAGATTATTCAGATCCAAGGTTTTCAATCTAATTTTAAACGTTACTGACCAATGGAATATATACACTGTAATCCGTTAGAATAAATGTTGTAAACTTTTAACAGCAAATATACAAACGCCTACTCACATCCTAAATAGCAAATGCTAAATAGAACATTTTGATACAATGCTAAAATGTGTTTCTAGAACCAATCAAAACCTATACAATATCGAAACAATACATTGCTTACCTGTCCCGTATAACATTAATGCTACAATGGGGACAGCATTCGATATTGTAGGGTTTTGATGCCTGAGCACAGAGTAGATGCCAATTTTTACTTCAGCAATTGAAGAAATGGATCAAATATTGAAACTTGTGCACTGTATATATGTATATGTTGAACACTGGCCCACTATATCAATAAGAAGCATTTTGTTCACAAAAACAAATGAAGCAACTTTACGAACTTTAGCCTGCATTTGTTTCCAAAAAGTTTCAAAATTGAACCTTGCGATAATTGAATACGATCCCAGCCAACTTTGTGTGATTTTTCTTTTAAAAAAACAAACGACTAACGATTAGGAATAAAAGTTTACCAATTTCTGTGTTCAGCTTGTGACTGTGGTATTTTTTAGGTAATGGAATTCATTAAAAAATCGTTCGTAGCAGGCTGGGAGTTTTTTTTTTCTCGCCAAGTTAAGCTTTTGTTCGCGTTCATATGTCGTGTATGTATGTATATGTGTGTATGTGCATGTGTATGTGTGTATGTGGTCACCAACATCGCAAAGATGAACAATCTTACTCATTTATTCCCGGAAATTAAACCAACTGAAATTCGGAGAAATATTTCAATTGTGAAAAAAATAACCAGAGCGTGGCGTTTTTTAATTTAGCATTGCACAAATGATTTCAGACGTGAATTTTGACACATTATCTCCTCTTCTTTGAAACCATTTACAGATGATAATAATTCTGTCTGAGTTACTCATCATAAGGCAGAAACATTAATGGTTTATTTGGAATCATTTTTAATATGCCGCAGAATTGTAATTTTGGTTTAACCATTAATAATTGTTGACTGAATTGGCGAAAATTTTAACGGTATTTAGAGTGAAATACTATTTTTTGTCATTTTTTAACACTTTGACTGCCGTGTGTATACATTTGGATACACATCATAGTGGGTCTTTAGGGCGGGTCGCGTGTATTCTATTATATACACATGCATATTTAAATTGTATGTACCTAATGTACTCGTTGCATCAGAAACCCCATTACGAAAATCGGCCCAGCAGGCAAAGTGTAATATATCTCAAAACTCAAAATATAACATTTACAATAAAAGTTAAAATGCCCCCGCCGCAAGTCAAAATAATATTCACAAAATTCAAATTTTTACATCTAGAGATTTCAACGAAAATATTTGTCTTCATTTTTCTTTCTAACATATGGAGCCTTTTTTCTTCGTTTAACTTTTGCAACAGAATGTATATATAAAATTTATCATTCCCAACAGTCCAATTTCGTATCTCCCGCCTTATATATTATGTACACAAAGTGTATATAGGTCACAATACATGTAGTCGTATGTGTAGAAAAAGTTGTGTCTATGAAAATTTCCCTACGCATATCTTCATATTTATTCATATAGACATATTTTATGATTTATAAGAACGTTGCACTTGTGATGAGGATGAAAGTTATAAATTATCTTTATTATGACATAAAATGAGAGACAATTAACTGGTCCTTTACAGAGTTTTTTATGGCTATATGAGACATTTTATTACATGCTGTGCGTCAGAATCTTCCAAAAAGTGAAGCCTAATGGAAGGAGAGTATGATACTTCGGCAGTGTGTAACTTTTATTTATTTATATTTATTAATACCTGCCTTATTACAGAGAGGCTGTTAATTTTATAGAACCGTTATATGTGGTCCATATATGCGGGTATATGTTCTTAATTTCATTGGTGATATTATAACTTAATTTGAACTTAAAATTAACCCAAACAACAGTTGAAAATAGTGATTTAAATACATTGATTCAAGGTACAATAAGGCACATTATGTGTATTCTAGTATGATATAATTACCTTAGAAAAAAACTTAGTCAACCCTTATAGATTATATATGTATGTAGGCACATTACATAGATAGATACGATGTATGATAAATATCATTGCAATACAACTTACTGAAACCATCAAGGATATACGTACATACTTTTATTATTGAATTATGTGTCGTTAAATAGCGGGACATATATTTTATACAGATATGTGTATATACATACACAAATATCGTTAAATGTTACATATATATACAGAACTCAACATTGCACTAAAAAATGCACAGCATTCGTTTCCTTTTTTTTTTCATCTGTTTATAGCCTACTAGATGGGAAGCTCGTAAATATCAGGAAAGTGTCGAGAAATAAACCGTTAAAAAAGTTTATCGAAACGGTTTCGTCCCATAAACGTAACATGGATACTTAATAGTACGACCAGTAGTTGAAATATTCAACATGCAAGCTTTAATTCCAAGGAAAACGAAGATACCATTCACACATTTATATACATTTATATAACATAGTCCTACTTAACATATCTCATACAAAATATAATTTAAAGAATAATAATTTGATGTTTTTTTTTTGGATGTTTCAAAATTGACAAATTAAAAATTCATTATTGATTTGAGAATTTAATTAAAAATTCCAACGCGCGCTGCGATTATAATTAATTTATTGCAGTTTTTGTTTTGTTCTGTTTTAATTAATAGAAATTAAATATTTTTTATTGCATTGGTTTTAATTATGTAGTTATTTGTAATTAATCCTATTTTTATTTGATTCTGATTTAATTTATTGCAAATATTTCAGATAGCTATATTTGTGAATAGGTAATGTATATGTTATCAATATATGTATATGTGTGATGTTTTTGTGAAATTTATTTGTATATATAAATTACTGGAGTAGATCTGCCAATAGGTTATTGATTTTATTACTATCTCAAGTCGTTAGCCTCGTTAAATGTATCTTGATAACGTATTACTTGCCAGATAAAATGGTTTTATGTTCAATTTGTACATTGACACTGCTAAGAGCGACATTAATTTCACTGTGTGAATGTGTTAACGACGTAATCCGATACGATTAGAGTAATCGCCTGTTTTATGGACAGTAATAAAAAATTGTACTCTGCATAGTATTTTATTTTATATTAATTCAAACAGTATTTCTCTTAAATCATTATTTAGACCCTTCTAATTAACCTTCATAGCCAGTGTAGTTTCAATATTATTTCAAGATTTTATACTCGTTATATTCGTAAAGTGTTTATATTTCACAATGAATATATTGAAAATATTTATATTATTTCAATAGTTTGTTATGCTCGCTATATCCGTACTTTTCTTAAGTTTATTCGCATATCTGCAAAGAGAAATATATATCGTAGTGTTGTATTTGTAAAGTGTTATAACAATATTTCACAACGAATATATTGAAAATCTATATGTTGAAATGGATTCAACGTGCACACTGTGCTGATCTGATGCACAGTATACAAAAAATCATCACACAGACAGCTAGTGTCAGTTGAAAATCCCCTAGAAATGAAATATAAATGTATGTGACCATGATTCTGCAAGAGAAAATAAAATTACACTGCAGACGCAAAAGATAATATATTTTAAAATTATTAAATATATTTATATACAACAGTATAATCTAATTTATTAATAACACAAACATTCGTCTTCTTCTTCTTCTTGTTAATAACATGCGCAAATATTTAGTACAATTCGACACCATGTGACAGCAGCACTCCAAGCGGACAAACTGACAGCTTGACTTACCTTCGGACCGGTAAATAATTAAGTACACTCTCAAACTTCCGTCGTAAAGTTGTGTTAAATTTACTCGATGTCAGTTCAACCTCTCCCCCTTGCGCCTCTTCTTCAAGCCCTTGTCAAGTATGACCTCTATATACAACCCTTTTCAACACAGCTAACGGTCCGGTTAAATTTTATGAAACATCAATTTATAATAGTATTACTTATAGCTGTTTTTTACGGGTTGCGAATTATCTTTTTTAAATTAAATTTAAAATAGGAAATATTTCAGTCAACGAAACTACACATAGCTTACCCCGTTCGCATAACATTAATGCTACAATGAGGACAGCAATCAATATTGTAATGTTTTGATTTATGAACACATACTTCGGTATTAGGAAATTATAATTTTTAAACACTACACACACCGGAATAGAATACACACACATTCGTTCTCTGCACATTTTCATATATGAAATGATAAATGTTCTGCTATGCCAGTCAGCTTGAAAATATACAGGATTATGTGTGTTATAAAATATAAAGTTTTAAAACTAGGAAAAACCGATGAAATATTACACTAGCACGTTGTTGCAACTGGCGACAGCTAGTATAAATTTATACATTCTCTCTCTCTCTCTCTCTCTAGAGGAACAAAAAACAGCTGTCTGTTGAGTGAAATATTAGAAAATTATTACCATCTAGTCTAGTGAACTTGTTGAAAAGTGGAAAATTTTAAGAGCAAAATCTATTTTCCGTTATCGCCTTGTCGTCTGCAATAAATAGTTTCTACGTAAAATATCCGAACTTGTTAAATAAAATAGTATATAAAATGCTCTACTGCCTTCATTCATATGAAATAAACTATTGTAAAGTTACTTAAAATCTTAAAAAACAACATTATTAACAAAATTCTCATTTGAACAATTTCAAAATACGGTTAAAGCAATAAAATAACTTTTTACTGCTTCTAACCTATAAAAAAATCGGCCATCTTACCAACATCTGTCTAAATAAATATCCCTACCACTGTGTGAAAGTAATAATCAAAGTTTATAGTCGTACCGTCATTCGAACCTGTGCTCATATAAACGCTATACTCTCGTGCATATCGTATATCATTCGTTCACAGCACGACGACGGTTTGGTAATAAAATTGTCCTTTTCTTTTTAATAAAAGCAAGGACAACGTTAACATATATTTCATACTGTCTATTGTACATTGCTGCGCGCGCATTCTCTAAGCAGAAAAATTCGTATACATATATATATGTTTGTACGTTTTGTTCCAGGTGACATTACGCAGAAAGGATATGAAAAGAAGAGAACCCGACTACTATCACCCTATGTCCCTAAACAGGCCTCACAACGTAAGTACACGCGCACTTTACTGTCGCATTCTAGATAAGTACATATGCACTTACACAGTACACGTGCACTTGTAGTTTTATTAAAATCTACAAAATGTTTCCTGTTTATAAGTAATATTATACAAATTTAAAAAGTATCAATTTTGTAGAAATATTTCATAAGGCTGTTAATATCGACGTTTGAATTGTTGTTTTAAACATTTTCTAATGTCACGTTGAATCGAAGCAAGCGTTGCTTGCTTGTGTTTTGTGCCAACCACAATATTTATAAATAAAACACAGTCAAATGACGGAAGTGTCAAAACCGCAAGTGTTAATTGTGTTGCATATTAAATACACTATACACGTATATATACACATTTGCTGGTCTGGTCACGACCGATTGTCGAGCCCTGTCTTACTCATCGCATACGCATACTTTCATCTCTCTCACACTAATGCATCATTGTCTGATTGCTTCTCATTTAAATACATTACACGAGAATAAAATATTCTATTCTATTTCGTTACTAACATTTTTGCATTGTGTATTTCTTATAAGAATGTAAGTATTTATCTATTTGTAGTTTAAATCAGATGAGAATCTATGTGAATACTGAAATGACGTTAGGTTTTTAATTTAATCTGTGTCAAGTTTATTTTCAATATTGCAGTATAGAATATTGTTTGTGAAATTTGTAACAATAAATTTAAGACTTTCAACGCAAGTTACCAACAATACAGAGCTGTGTTGATGGTTGCGTTTTAAAATTAACAAGTACCAGCTTTTAAATAAAATAATACCAGAAGTACATATGTTTTTACTTTCTTATACACAGTATAAGAAAGTATTGTTTATTTCTTGCTATAATACATCTTATTTATTTATTTCTAAAGGGTTTATTTTTTAATATTTTACTGTATTCTGGGTGCCATGTCTGTTTGTGTGTGATGGGTATTTATGGACTATGTATGTATGTATGTGTGTGCTACAGCCGGTGGTGGTAATGGTGGACCAAATGGGGGCGGTAGTGGGGGTGGCCCTGGTGGCGGCAACAAGCAACACACACGAGCCCGCCGTACTCAACGACGTGTCACGCACAATGAAAAACGATACCATTCAGGTATCTATAACCTGCTCTATATAGTCCTACCTCTAGTCGAATACTTGTCCTAGAAATCAACCATTCATTCATTTCGTACCATACAGTTAAAGAGTTGCTCTATAAATACGTATAAAAATATTCATAAATCATATTAAAATATAAATTGTATTGATATTTACTTTCTTATACACTGTATAAAGAGGTATTTACTTTCTTATAGGCTGTATAAAGAAGTATTGTTTATACAATGTTATAAAGTAACTCAAAATTTTCGTCTTGTGGGTGTCTTTTTGCATGTATTATCTATTTAGTTCTGAGAAATTGCTTTTTTGTTTTAAAATTGACAAATATAAATTAGAGATTTTCTCAGAATTAATATTTACTTTATAGGGTGTTGCGAAAATAACTCAGAACATAGCATTTTACGTGTTGTTTTGCGTTAATTTTTCCCCGCAGTGTAATTTTTGCAACACCCTGTATGTATGTGCTATGTTGCATGGTTTGTATTCTGTCTGTTTGCTTGGGGCTGTGTCTCAGCATGTGTACTGTGGGTGTCTAGACTTTGCACTTAACAAACAGCGCGCAGAGTAAGGCGAATTGGGACGCAACCGGCTCCTTACCCGTATCCATTCCATATGATGATGAACAAGTGTCACAGTTTGTTATTGTACTCTATTATTATATATGTGTGTGTTTGTGTGTGCATGTAAATGATGATATAGCCGGGGGTGGGAACAATACGTCCAGTAGGGGCGTCAGTCCTGCAACCAGAGCAATGCGCAAAGGCAACCGCCGGGTTACACGAAACGAGAGTCGGTATCATTCGGGTAAGTAACACATACATACACAGATAGTTACCAGTTGTAACCAAGTAGTTACCAGTTGTAATCAAGTAGTTACCAGTTGTAACCAAGTAGTTACCAAGAGTAACCAATTAGTAATCGGTTATAACCAGTCAGTTACCAGTAGTAACCAACCAGTTACCGGTTATAACAAATATAATGTAACTCAAGCATACTAACACCAACACCATTCTGCACCATTATGCATTTGGGCAGCAAAATTCTAGGATCACATACTAACAAAATATCACTAAAAATCTTTATAATGCACTACATACTAACATTTTCATTTCCTACGCATATTTGCGCATCCGCCAAATAACGCTACCTACCGCAAACAGAGCCTCAGCTAAAAATATTTGCCATGAGACGCCTCCAACAAAAATATTCACCATGAGGCACCTCCACCAAAAATACTGTTCTCTAAAAAGCGCCTCCACCAAAATACATATGTTTTAATCCACTTGTATCAGTTGTCAAAAATGCTAGCAGTGCGCCTCCACCCAAAAGGCTCCTCCACCAAAAAGTGCGCCTCCGCCAAAAATTCACATTTTCTAAAGAATCATTTGAGTATTAAAAGTAGCTATACAATAATTAGAGAATTGAAATTAGCTACATAGTTAATAATATATTTTGTTCATAATAAATTGTACATTTTATGCAACCGTGAAACTGTACAGATGGTTAGCAACTATTTCACTCATTAAATCACAAAGTTTTGGTACAATTTAATAAAAACTAATTACGATATACACGTACATATGAACAGCCTACTAATCTGTCATGAAAATGTGATATTTCAAATGCCTTTTTCTCAATGTACAAAATCATTTTACAAATAAATACAACGTCATATTATGTATTTTTTAATTCTAAACAACTTTTTCAAATAAATTTTTCCTCTAAAATGCACCGGGAAAAAAATTTCCTATACATGAAAAAATTAACCCGTAAATTGCAATGTTCGGTTTTTTTCATGGGCACCCTGTATGTATAAATAATATGTGAAACTAACATATTAACCCAAAAAACTGGTACAGTTTGAAATATTCCAACTGTACTTGGAATATTAAATATGTAATTGTATTTTATCTAGATTCGTGTACTTTGTAACCCTTATAATATTCTATGTATTTCTTGTAACTAAAACACAGCGTTATGTAAGTATATATTCATTCTAAGTGTCTTTGCTTCATGTTGTATTTCAGCATATATTCACGCATTTTATACAGCGTAATACTGTTTTTTTAAAACATGCACAATGCGTTTTATTTTAATTATATCAGTGATGCTTTTCCTGTCTCATATACATATATGTCATAGTTGCATGTATATACGTGTACGTACATATTTGTACATGTGTTTGTATGTATTGTGTCTGTAGATGATTTCATTCCGATGATTAGATAAGTCTGCATACGTAACGTATGTATGTATGTATAATGAATTGTATTGTACCACAGAGGTACGACAAGAAGCCGTTCAACAAGCCCTGGCCGCTATGCAGAACAGACCTAAGCCTTCGCTACCTATGCCGTCGAAGAGGACGTCCGTGATGGCAAGGAGTCCTGACAGAGAACGACATGATTCTGGTACGTGCGCACTTCTTCTTCATAACACTCCAGCTTCATTTCAGCGAAACCTTAATATCAAATATCTAGTAGCATGTTATAAACACAAATAGTTTCGCTTCGATATTACCGATTGACATTTTAATTAACATACTACAAAAACTAGGTTTTCTTGTAAACTAAAATGTTTATTCAAGATGACCTTACAGATAAATGTATTTCCCCTGTGTAAAGAGATAACAAATTTAATCTCTTGTGTAAATAAATAATACATTAAATTTACCCTTATTTTTGCGCTGTAGTGAATCACGGATGATGATAATATTTACATTGCAATATGTTACTTTGTACCCCACGCATTAACTGTGATTTTGTGGTCAGTTTTAGTAGAGCTGTGTGCTAGTACATGCATGTATTTTCTTGTGTTTTTCAACCTGTGGAAACGTGTTTAGAACTGCTTGATTTGGTCGTAATATATTTACAGAAAAAAGTGTACATCAAATACTAGTTTAATATTGTTTTAACAACAGTGTGTATAATTTTTCTATAATTATCTATGTATGTGTGTGCCGAATACTAGTTTTATTTATTATTTATTTTAACTACTGAATGTATGTATGTATGTATATTATAAAGTGTATAAATATATAAATTTAACTTATAAAGTATATA